>JBBPJV010000032.1:0-62008 GCA_038088915.1 Sutorius aff. eximius
CGCCTCGGGCGAACGGCGCCGGGGAACAAACGGCTATGCGAGCTCGTGCGGGAAGCCGAACGCAGCGACGTGCGGCCATCATGGTCGGGCGAAGCGCTGCTGAAGCAGGTTCGGGCTGCGGCTTGAATCAGCCGGCTCGCTAGCCCTGGACCGAATAGCCGCCATCCACCGGAATAACGGCGCCGGTCACGAAATCTTCAGAGCCTAGCACAGGCTCCGGAGCAGGGCCAGCCCACCCCTCTTTAATGTATGGTTAGCCCCACACTTAGTGGAACCCCTGCCATGTTTTCCACACATTCCGACGACTATGTCCCACTGCTGGACACGAATCCGCTCGACCTCAGTGATTGCGAGTCCTCAAAACACTTAGCCCTACCTCCCCCCTGCCTCGATGCAAAGCCACCCAAATCCCGAGCAATTCCATGGACTCTTGTTGTGGTCCTCATGTGCACGTTCCTCAATATCATACTCGGCATCTTCCCAGTAGTCCTTGCTCCGAACAAGGAGGTGCCTCAGGCTGAGACGCTTATCACAAGGCAGAATATCCACCTCCTTCGCAGACCTAACCAGTACATTGGATTTGATGAGATCCCGCGGCCAACTCCCCCTATTAACCGTCAACTGACAACATACCCTATTCTGCTCAGCCTGGTGGATGCTGCATCCCCGGACAGTGTATTCGACGACGATTTTGCTGCACATATGGCCCATACTGGCACTATCACGCCTGATGATAGGAGAGTACGCATCACCCCTACCGTGAGTCCATCCTGCCTTCAAACTCAGCGTGGGCGGGATTTCTGACACAAAAGAATGGGAAGATGTCAAGTATCATTCAGTTCCGTGCAATTGACTGGGGGATGGAAATTTGCGAGCTCCACATAGACTTACCAGAATCATTCAGCCAAAATGGACACACTGGTGCTCTCGCGCTTTACCGTATCAATTCCACGATTCCGTTGGACACTCTTTCCCTTTCTTACAACACCCGTCCTCTTCACGTCACCAAGGTCGGGAATATTGAACTTGGAAACGGGCCTGTGACGTGGCACAGAAGGTTCGGTTGTGCAACGGATGAGGTACTCTCATTTGAGCTCAGTTGCCTTCCATTGTCGGAATCAGGCGGTGATTCCAATTGTTTTGTGGACTGGGTACAAATCAAGGACGCACTGCCAGGTGAATAATTCGTTGATTCGAAATGATTCTTTTAGTTCTGATGGGTGTTGCAGCCATCTACATGGTACAACATTCGACCAAGTGAGCGAAGCTACCTTCCTCCAGACGGGGTCATCAAGGCGTGCTGCTCCATCCGATTTGAGGTCTGTAAACGTGTGATGATATCAAGACCTCGTAGATCATCGAATCGTCTTGCGCGGGGTCGTCGACGACAAAATTGGTGCTTTTCGGTACAATACATATACTTATATATTCCAATTTTAGTTTAGAAGGGTTCAATACAGACCACAGCTAGGCGGAGCTTCAATCTGATACCCGGCGCAAACAACAAGTTCCTCGGTTGATGTGCCACCAGAAGGTCCAATAATTGGATTCCCTGGCTCGTTGAGCCCGTTTCCGGAGACCGAGTGGCATTAACGCAGCGCTAATTCCAACTTGTCCGGCGAAGTGAGACTTCTCGCCATATGTTGGACATTTCCGAAACCTAACTATAACGGGCCAAGCCGCCAAATAGGAATTTCCGACATGGCACGTCAACATCCCGATAACACATTGAATAAGTATCACTCAACTCCGGTCTTTGCCCACTCTGTTGACATACCAATAATCCGTATCCAACGCACCATGAAGCTGCTTCCAGCCCTGGAATACCTGCTTATCTCGCAAGCGATTAGTGTCCGCCATCCGCAGCCTGGAACAGCGTTTGCCAGCGCTAGGTGGCGTAATAATGGTGCAGGCGGCTGCGAACTGCCACGGTGAATACTACCCTCAGATGGTCCGGGCGGAGACGCATATGATTGGCCCCTTAATTCGCAAGGCGTCTACTCGATAAAAGGCAAGTGAATGGCCCGCTGAAACTCGACACTCATGCTTTCGAGCTGCCTTCGAGAGCTGATCGCACCCCAGAGGACCTCCACCGATTGGCATGTCCGTGCAGGGTGCGACGGGAACTTTGACTTCACAACCATTATGACAGTGGGATTCCTCGTATTCGGCTCGTCGTTGGTTAATCTCCGCCTTTGGGGCAATGATCGGAAGGCTGTCGCTAACCTTTTGGGAAATGGGTCACGTCCGAACTCGCCGGCCATCGATGGCTGTGGTAGTCGGGCCAGCGGCCTTGGCTTTCCATTGCTGATGACAATTCGGTGAGCCACGAGGTTTTCCATCGTAAGTTACTAGACGGGCTCAACATCATGACAATGGCTCTGAGCATGATGCGTCAAACTTCCGTCAGTGATCGGACGACATACTGCATATTACGCATGCAGTATATCCTCTCGAAAACTCAGGTTGTGTAGCATCCAAAGCAAAAAAAAGTTCATCCATTCGAAGAGTCACCCGGTATGAGCATGCCCTTTGACCGGGAACGGACTTCAGCGCAGCTCCCCGACACTACATTTATTAGAAGGTCCACCGTGATACAGAAGCGTCAACCGGGCGGGGGACTTTTCGCGGGTTACCAAGCACATTCTGACCGTTCTGTGGGAAAACTCACCGATCCGGAGTCGCACCCCGATACCCGATCTACTCTCAGGTCTGCCCAGAATGGCGACAGCGCCCTCCCAAATGACCCATGGATGCTGATAAAATGGCCAGTACCGAGTATCCTTGCCACAGTCAACAGTCAACAGTTTCATCGTACTTCCCTTGCTCTTTCAAAGGATTGGGTGCGTAGTCCTTCAATGACCCGGACGAATGGAAAGTACTAATCATCGTGACATTACAGACATAATGCATTTCACCCGGCTCTTAGTTACTATATTTTGGCTTTGTGTCCTGGCTCCTGCGGCACCAGTGGATTCAGGCCATACTGATACGACTCGTTCTGTCCCTGCAGAGGATAGTGTTCTTAGTAAGGAGCAGGTTTCCATCGAATGCTCGACCAGTTCTGACATGGCTCTCACTCTTGGCGGTGATCAATAGTCGCAGCAGACGCCTAGTGAGAGCTTGACCAACGGCCGGTCGCTTCATACGTGCGGCGGAGCATTTACACATAGTCTGAATCTATCGATAGAACCACGAAACCTATGATGCGGCCAACTACTTTACCTCGTTCCGAGTCACTTCAAATCTACTCCACCGAATTGTCTGCAGCGCCGTCCTCTAGGATAATCGTATTGACATTCCCCGCATAGCTACAATGACTGACCTTGGCCGTATCCGGTAGTGATAACCTGCACAATGTGTACCTCAAACCATCCATTCGTGCTTGTTTTTAGGCCGGTACTGGCGTTCGGCACCAGGCATGAGCCTGGCCCCGAGTTTCGCCAAGGACGGGGCATCGCGCTCGGGTTGGCAGACTCAAGCATTTTTGAGAGAGAGGAGAGAGAGGCTCGTCTCGCAGATACAGCTGCGATGTTGATGGCAATCGAAGGGTCCACGTCGCTTCACAGGCCATAAGAGAGGGGAGAGAGGGAAAGATCCACTCTTGGGACGTCACGCCATGGAGAGGTCTCTGCAGCTCAGCTGAAACGCATTCGCGTCTAAGTCATTGCTTGCACAGGTAAGGGATCCCACCATACATCAAGATAATCATGCCGGACAGGCCTGGAAAGTTTAAGTCAACTCACGAAGTGATTGCTTCCATTGTTAGTATAATTGCATAGAAGTAGACCCTTGGAAGACCGCTTCGGCTAAGGGATATTCAAGCGTGTACCGAGAAGTTTATTGCAGTGCATTGGCCACGGACCGATTAATTTATGACGAAAAAGTAGGCAATGCTATGCAGGTCAGACAATTGTGGTAGATCGGTGACAAAGCGCCGATGGAGTGACAGTGCCAAGCTTTCCGAGGGACTAGCACAGACTTCGAAATCATCGCCACGACAAGCCTTGTAAATGGGTCACCTGGTAACAAGGATCATCGAGCGCCGCCGCCACGAGGTCTGAGATATCAAACTTCCATTGTGCCCCTACTACCAGCATACGATTGCATTTCCCCCCAGATGCAGCCTCCTTACACAATCCTTGCCATACTGAATCTCCTCGTCACGATTTGGAGCTGTGTCAATAAATGGACCTCGGAGGCGAACTTAGCAACCTGTAAGTCACTCTACAAGAAAAAGGTTATTGGACCATTGACTCACCTCCAAGAAGCGAATCTAAATCCCTCAGAGCGCGCGGAATACACCTATCACGGCCCTGATTATCCCCTTGAACTACCTTTGCACATCCATGGCGACCCAGTCGCTATGACTCTTCATGAGACTACACATTTCCCATTCAACAAAACTGATCTCATTGCTCAGATGGAGTGGGACATGCTCGTCACAGCACCCCAAGAGGCCGGCCGCACACGCCTCGGTCCAGACCATAGGGTGTTTACCCTGGTGTTCTGGCATAATTTCCACTGCTTGTGGTCGATCCAGAGAGCGCTAAATGACCGCAACGACACCTACGCTGGTTATGATCACCTACACCATTGTTTCAATTATATGCGACAAACCCTACTGTGCGAGGCTGCAGACACGCTTGAGCTTGGGAACTTCATGGAGAGGGACTACGAAAACGATCGTGTTGGAGATACGCTGGTCTGTCGGGACTGGCAACAAGTTTATGATGCGATGGATGAAAATTATCGGGATTGGTCAGAGTGGGCAAAAGAGTGGAATTGAGTAATGTAACACGTGTACCCTTCGCACGCCGGTTTCTAACCCGGCACGCCCTGGTACATACATATGTACATGTGCTTTGCCAGAGTCTGACCTACATTGCACTGATCTTCGACCGCTTGATCTCGGTCCTTGAGTCTAACAGAAAAGTTTCAGTCGAATCATACTTACCTAAGTCAGCTGACTCAACTCAGCAATTCGGCTCAGCGGGTGTCATCAACTGAGAAGAACTGCCATTTGTTTTATCCTCTGAGTCCATCACGGTCAGCACTGTCCGATGTTAATACATCGAAAAGTTGCAACGTGTAATAAACAAGGTGTGGCCTCCGCGGAACATCAGAACTGACGTAACCCGAAGAAGTGGAATGGCTGCGAATCCGCGACGACAACAGGTATCAGCCTACGCCGAAACTTACGCCGGGCCCCAGAAGCTTTTATCGCTTTCGAGTTGCCGTCGCATGTTTTGCATGTGTGTTTCGGGTCCTCGGTCTGCTGGTACCGTCCGCCGAAAACGTTGGCGCAAAGAAGGTATGTGTGCTCTCAACCATGCCATTCGCAACACCCCGCCCGCTTACATGATTGTGACAACTAAGCCATCATGGAGGCCTCAGTTTGGTGCCACACTGAATCTGTTATTCACTGAGAAACGGAACACACATCGACTCCATTATACGACGCCAGAAACATCAAAGTTTTCCTAGGATCATTCCGAGTGTAATACAGGTTACCCATTTCGGACTACCCTTCCACTAAAAATTTCGAGCCTGCCAACCGTTGGTGGTGTCCTGACTAGGCACTCTCGAAAGCTAATCCCCCAGGTGACGGAAAGCGTGTCAGATTACCATCCTTCAAAGTTTGAGGGGAATCAGTCCCTCACCGAGAGTGAAACCGGATTCGATGTCTTCTTTAGCAGGGCCTATGTTTACTGGCGCAGAGAACGCTAGTGCGCAAAGCCAAAAAACCACTAGAAAGTGCTGGGTGACACGCATTCTACCTAGAACTTGGTCATGTTATACTGGTTAGACAGCCCACACGCATCGTTGAAGAATTACACACCGAGTTCTTTGAAGCAAGAAAACAAAGTAGACTAACACTTGTGTCATGCCGAGCGATTCAAGGGCGCCAAACATGTGTTGACAAAGGTAAATCAATACATGATGAAACATTGATCGATGCCAGACAGCAAACTTTGAATCAGAGTGATTCGGATCTCCTTGGAAAGGGTAAGACATTGCTATTCCTTGTATAACCGTTAACGGGCACACCAGTAAAGCCAACACAGGTACACGCAACTCCCCGCTTCCCAGTACCGATTTTCGGAATAATTGTATTCAAACGAGATACCATAGATAACAACAGCTTAAACAATTGTCGGCCGTTCAGTTCATCCCAGGAATCCCATCTGTCTGTATTCTGCATACGTCACAACGTATGGAGATATGGACCGATCTGTATGACGCTATGCCTCCACTCTTACTACAGGTGTATCTTAGTTTGTATAGCAGAATGTATATCCATCCAAGTCCGTGAAATAACCAGATTCTATTCTCGCACCAATAATAATAACCACCAGTCTTCTATCCTCGTGATCCCAGGGGTCAACAAGGTCTTCGTCGCTCCGAGCCACGTTTAGCCTGTGTAGAGGGAAACACGCTGACACGTGCATCCCACCACACACTTGTAGCTGCTGCCGTCGTCTGTGGTCCTGACTTCAGACATCAGAACAATCTAGTGGGTCCATAGTATCAGAGGACAATTTTCAAACATTCGAGAGTATGTCCTTACCGGCACGAACAATGTTATCTTCATCACGAACAAAAGCGGTTGAGCCACCAATACACCCTGCATTCACTGTTACAGTGAGGGCTAACATGCAAAGCCAAAAGAAGACGAGATGTGGCCGGGTGGGATGCATTCTCTGTGTGATGTAGCGATGGTTGAGCTTTGCTGTTCACGCGTATCCTTGAGCGTTACCCACCGTTACTTTGAAGGATCTGGAGACGATAAAGTTACTGTACAGTGCATCAAGGAAACTGGGCACTGACCATTTTATCGGTCTCGGTGTATTGCCCTCGGCACTGGAAAGACGTACAACAGATGGACCGAATATTGAAATGAAACGTATTCGTCAATGCATGGGGACAACTTCTTGCGACAAATGCTAAAAGCTATTCCGTGCATATCCAGTTAGATTCGCAATGTTCTGTTTGGTGTCTGATGCGGCTTACACAGGACTCGCGCCAAGGCGCTGCACTCGGGAGTCGGGCCATCCCATAGCTAAGATACGCCATGGTTCAAACAAGGTTTAAGAATCATGTTGAACCATCTTACCGATCATCAGCCGATCAATTTAGGGCGCCAAGTCCCTTGATGCTATGCGACCCAGTCAGTCGTTGTCCATACAAGGACAACATAAGGCGCTGACCATGCTTCTGCCACACTGCCGTTTATGAGTCTTGCTAGAGGGCCTGCCGCGGCCCTGGTGTGACATTCCTCCTCGAAAGGACCGCAGTCTCGGTTTACTGCCATAAAGGTCTGGCTTTGTCACATTGGATTCGGAGTCACTGATGATGACAGTAGGCGGCTGACTGTCACGAAGTACTTGTCTGCCCGTCTCCTAGGCAAGCCAATACGCCAACGGTTACAAACATCCCCATTTCCCTAGCAGTGCGTCCAAAGGAAAATCCTACTCAGTGGCCTAATAACAACGACGGACTGAACATTGGAGGACTCCGACTCTTCGGATGAGTCTGAATTAAGAGGTCTCGACGACAGAAGTAAATCGCGAGCCCGTGGTCAGGCGAGTTTACTGTAACATGCTCTGAGCAATAACCTTGCTTTCCTGAACCACCCGGTGATCTAAAACTATCAGCTGAGTTACGGAGATGCCCTCTGCGACTCTAGGGATTCCACGAGTACGAATTCCATGATTGCTGGCATCATGTAAGTAAGGTCGACAGTTTCGCTTGGAATCAAGGGCGCGTAATAAGAAAGGAGATGACATGGTCGTCTGTCATCCAGGCGGATTACAATATTGGAAGCCAGAAATAGAAGGAACGAGTGTAAAGGCCCGGGAAACGCGAAGATATCAAGCATCCACTCACTTTGTGGACATGGCACTAATGGTTGAATGTCTCGCGTCTGACAGAGGTGCGCAATTACATTTGTGGTGTCCCCTGCAAAGGCAGGCGCCACACCCTGTAGCACACACTTTTTCCCAGGACCTCGCATAACACCAAGGTTAGTATCCGGTAGTCCACGGCGGTCTGTGTGCTAATCCCTGATCCGAGTTAGGCTTATGCTGAGATGCACTCGCCAGACATTTCCACCAACGAGTTAGACCTGAATACATGATCAGGAGAAACAATCCGCCATCGGGGTGTGAATCACACCTGGACCATTCCGGCCCAACAGCCCGAGAGCAACCCCGAGACATCGGACGTCCTCCTTGCTCCGAAAATGGATGAAACGCACCACTTTCGTAGGGCTGGTAGGTAATAATGGATCGGTTCTTTTTCAGTTCAAAAGACTTAAATTCATCCTACCCCAGGATCAGCTTTAAAAATGATCCCGAGCGGATTCAAAGGTACTATCAAGCGTGTCCGACTAAGCGCTCCTATCATCTTCCCCCCAAGAGGTCAGAGGGCGATAATCAAATATTCGAGAGGAACGAGTCACTCACCGGTAGAGAGATCATCCACAGATAGGGAGACTGGGCCATCAGCAGCCCTTATATCCTTTGGGGCAGCGAGAACTAGTGTGCAAAACCAAAATGCCACAAGTAAGGGTCGCGCTAACTGCATTTTCGTCTGTGGAATATTAGGATCTGTCTTTCGAGACGTATTAATAAAGGGTCACCCACTAATTGCCTCGGTAAAGTAACGAAAGAGCAAAGCAGCTGGAATGAAGGAGAAGGCACCCTACTGGGGGTTTTATAGTCTTTGAAGAACGTATCGCCCTGGCCTATGGTTCTATAACACCCCAGCACGATGTTGAGTGTTGTTATATTGACGATCAAAAAGACTCCTAACAAGTGATAAGCTGATGCTATGCGACCCGCTTCCCAAAGAACAGACCTTTTCGAAATGGTTGCCACAACTGAAGCGAAGTTGTTCTACATCATCAACGACGGTGTTACGGTGATGGTGACGAGTTGTGGGCTCAACCCATCATGAATCACGAGTGGTTCAGAGATTACCCATCTTTTCTAAAAGGACCAATTGATGCATTTGCCACGAAGGGCTCAACCCGGAGTGCGATTGTCGCGTTGATAATCAAATTATCGATTCGTCAGATCAGACTCCTTGATGCTACGCTGCGCAGCGGACTGTTTCAGATGTTGGAGGCACTTGCCTTTCTTCCATCTTATTGTGTTCCAGCCGGAGGAGCGACATCCTTCTGGCGATACGGGTGGGGCCCTTTCCAAAAGGATTACCGCCCATATCTAAAATCACCGCCACGGGAAGAGAAATTGTTCCATGTGCGAGTCAACCATGGCCGTGTCCACGGCACCAATACAGAGCGTGGCATATCAAAGTCCCATTGAGCTTTCGAGAACAGACATCAGTGCAGGTGAACCATCCAGGCTCCCGTGGGCCTTAACCTGGGGATACGCACGTGAGTCACTTCACAGAACACGGTTCACTGCCTCACCTGCTGCAAGCATATCCCGCTCAACCTGAAAACACAATTCGTCAAGGCCCCGATTGTCGCTCCGAACCGCCTTTTGACAACTATTTCAACAGGACCAATCTCTTTGCTGACGCAAATAGCCAAGCTCATCACGGCGCGAACAGAGGCCGGTCGTTATCTCGGCGCAGACCACGTGGTGTTCACTGTGGTCCTCTCACACTACTTCCGCTGCCTGCGGTCTATGCAGAAGGCAGTTCGATAGTCGCAATGATAGTTACATTGGTTCCGGATCACCTGGATCATGTTTTAATCAGTACCTCTAGAAAAATGTGCTGTGTTTAGCTGCGGTAAGATCCCACTTGGGGGATTTCGGCAACGAGCGCGTTGGAAATACGTTGGTTTGTCGAGGCCGGCGGCAGGTTGATACCGCGCTGGACGGACACTGTTTGAGATTGGTTACGGCGAACAATGCCGTGGTGAATGTCAACTTTGTACAGGGTATGCTACACATTGTGGTTCGTGGCGATGCACCACGGACTAGCATCACGACCGGTTCGTTACAGCGGGGGAAAAGTTGGTGTTGGGGTTGAATAGTAATCCAGGCTCGGACGACGGACTAATAGTACATAACAATCGAGCGTCGCGGGAAAAGTTGCATGTGCACTTCCGATGTGATCGGCCCACCTGCACTACTTCGTATCGCTTACCAAACCACTCTCGTACTGTCTAGTTCGAAATAGTTACGTCGTTAATCTGAGGCGTGTTCCGCGCTGTTGGACCATATCTCGAAGAGGTCCCATAAGATGATAGGAACGGATGGACAGCAATTATGTACAGCATCTGAATGGGATTATAAGGTCATGGCTCTTGTAATGCATGGGACATGGGATAAACAAACACCGCGACGGCGATCGAGCCCACGCGATAGTCTGGGCTATTCGAATATTCAAATGGCGGTGTCCATGGCCTCTCCAAGTGTCTCCGTCTGTGGTACAAGGAGCTGTGAATATACGCCGCTAGTGATACGGTAACATCGGCCCTCCGTGGCCAAACATTGTAATAGTATTATTTGATTCACATGCAGTAGCAGCATTGTGCTGGCACAGTCGCTGCGATGCTCGGTTGCAGATCAGACGGACTCCGTAAACGCGGACAAGTCTTCCGGATCCTCCGGATGGGACTCGGGTCCCTAACTGCAGCCAGAGCTCGTTTGAGAGGAGTCAAATAAAACCTGACCGCCCCGATCCTACCCAAATCCAGATGGACCAATAGTACCATCGACCATGTGACTCAAACGTCTTAGCGATCCCGCCTCTTTCCATGACTTTGCTCAACCACTGCGCTACTCTTCCTTCCAGAAAGAGATGATCTCTGTGCCGCCCCACCACCGGGATAAATTCATCCCTGTTCAAACCGGCTATGTTGACCTCGTCACCCAGTGTCTCCTTTGCTCCATCGACAACATCAGACTCCCCCGTGAGCACATCAACAACGCCCTTCAGCAAACCCCTTTCTAGACTATCCGTATACTCATACCAACCCCTCTCCTTCGCATCGGGTCCAAAAATATAACGCACAAGCTCCCAGAATAATATGTTGCGTATATATTCGTAGCTGATGCATTGTTCAAACATATAGAGCCCTCGGCAGTTGGCAAATGCGCGAGATAAAGAAGGTGCAGTGGCCGGGAATTTCTCCAGCTTGGCCTTCTCGAGCAAGCGATTGAAGGAAGCCTGGTCACGGACGTTCCGTGATCAGAGAGGATGGTCTTTGGGCCACACGGGATGATCGACGATGAAAAAGGGGTACTGCGCAAAAGAGGAGGTAGATGTTGTGGTCGTATCATCCCGTCGATGATGGCCGTGATGCGTGGATGAGTGTCGACGCCTACGACAAATATGTTTTGGGAGTGGAAGTCACCATGCATCAAAGGAAACCCTCCGGCGTCAAGCAAATTGTCGTAGAAGCACGGAATAAGCGAGCGCATGAACCAGTAACGGGTGTAATCGATCCCGTTGGCGATATCGCCGAACTGATCATACTGAATTTTCCGGAGACGGGCATTAGCGATGGCTAGGTATTGATCCGTACCGCTCGTTTACGTTGCTTCTGGAATACCATCGTCCTCTGGGGAGGGCTCGATTCGCCAACCATCATCCCCAGTCTTGAATAGACTGCCGATCCTGTCGAAACGAAGGGTGGACAGCTCGAGCAGGATATCTATGACTTGGCCCAGAATGATATCGCGCTGTGCGTCTGACATCTCATCCCAAACGTCGGACACTGTAGTCCCCTTTACCTTAGACAGGACAACATAGGGGGACCTGATACCATCCCGCTCCGGGTCAAGACACAAGTGGATGATGCTTGGTACTGGAATGTTGGTGTGCGCGGAAACATACTCCATCGAAGCGACCATGCTAGCTATCTTCCTGACGTTGCGATCCATGATTTCCGACGTGATTGGACCAGAGAACCCTGGATTGGGATAAAGAGGGAGGCGCACGACGACCTGGTCATGGTCAAGGTGAAGGAAACGAATGAGATTGTATCCTCCAGCCTTTTGCTGGCCACAACGAGCGGTCGTCGCCCGACCTTTTCGCGAACGGTACGAAGGATGGCATCCCGGTTGACAGATTGTACAGTCGCATCAAGGGCGGGGTCGGGTAGAGGGGTGCTGGAACTCGCAGAACGTGTGGGTGAGGTCATGATCTACCAAGGACTTATTCGAACTTTGATCGTGAATTTCTGGATGGCTGTGAAGCCTTGAGGAATGGTGTAAAGGCTTTCAGGTGAGCAACACTAAGCTAGACTTCAAGATAGACTTACAGCCAAGTTGTGTTATGTAGGCCAGATTGAAGCTGGTGCCCTCTGGTTCCGCGCTCGGGTTAGTTCTGCCATCAAGCCTTCATAATGTTCATCACAACGAATGATGAGCTTGAGAGTGCAAAAATCAAACTTGTACCCAACAGCGCGCTCGATCCCGGAGTTGCGGCCCGGTCTTATATAATCGAGCCCTCCCAGCAGTCGGATCTTGTGTTCACGGGTCTGTCAACGTCAATGTCATGATCACGATGAACTTGGGGTCCATTCGAATCCAACGCGCCCTCGTTCGTAGCCCGCTCCTTCGTACACACTTTCATACCGCCCACACACTCCTCGCAGCCCGCAAAGTTCTTCACACCTTCAAACTCGCAGACATTGGAGAAGGCATCACCGAATGCGAAGTCATCAAGTGGTCCGTTAATACCACTCTTCGCACGCCCAAGTACATGCCTATCTCGTTCTTATGCATCTGTTTTATAGGTCCGTCAAGGCGCAGTCGCTGGTGCAGAGTTTCGATGCGCTGTGCGAAGTCCAGAGTGACAAGGCAAGCGTGGAGATTACGTCACCGTTTGACGGGGTTGTGAAGAAACTCCTAGTGGAAGAAGGCGAGATCGCGAAAGTGGGCGCGGGACTGTGTCTCATCGAGGTAGAGCAAGAGGACGATGGCGGGCATGATCCACAACCGAACCAAGACGCACCGGCGACGACCATGCCTATCCCAGAGGAAATCCGGGATCCAACCTTGTCGGCGGAGGAGGGCGAGAGAAGCCTAGAAAGAGGCGAAATGGAAATGGAGGGCGTCGCGGGGTTGAGCGTCCCACGCGCGGGCAAGCACCCGCTCGATCCGACGAATACGGAGTCGGCGTCGATAGTGGACAATTCTCTCGCAACGCCTTCCGTGCGCCACTTTGCACGCCAGCATGGCATTGATATTGCTGCACTCTCACCCGGAAGTGGTCGGGATGGCCGTGTCGAGAGGAAGGATATCGAGGTGTTCATTACTAGAGGGCGTGTCGCGTCCGGGACAGAAGCGCAACCGACCAATCTGGATGTTTGTGTGGAGGACAAGGATGTCGTGGTCGAGTTGGGTAGGACGCGATATGGAATGTGGAAGGCAATGACACAGGTGCGCTGACCGAGAGTCGTTTCCCGCGCGGCTGGCCATGCTGACCTTGTCCCTCAGAGTCTCGAGATACCCAGATTTGGGTATGTACCTTCGTGTAGACGAACGAGAATGGTTATTGACGTCTAGCGTAGATACTCCACCTCGCTGGATCTCACGAAGTTCCATGGCGTGCTCCCGCTTTTGAGTGCTAACATTCCATCCCATTACTTGCCGCCATCGTCGACCCCATCGCGCTTGCGAACATCACAGATGGTCAACCCTTCTGCACTCCACCCAGCACCAGTCCCTCCATCCGTCCCAGAGAGTGCTACTTTTGCTAAATTGACATATCTTCCTTTCCTTCTGAAAACTTTGGCCGGTGCCATGATGGAATGGCCTCTCTTCCGCGCATCCATCACGCCCATTTCGGAAGCGAACGCGAACAGCAAGCCGACACTGACCATTCGCCCCACAGCCGACATCACCCTCGCTCTCTCCACCCCGACAGGGCTCTACACACCTACGATTGGCGCCGCACAGTCGCTTTCGGTCCACGGACTCGCCTCACGCGTGGCGCACCTCGCATACCTCGGTCGCCAGGCACCGTGTGGGCTGACGCCTCGCGAGATGCCACGACGTGGCGGGACGGTCAGTGTCAGTAACGTCGGTGCGATTGGACAGGGAGAAAACGCCAGTCCAGTCCTCGTTCCTGGAGGTGGAGTGGCGATCGTAGCAATTGGGCGGGCACGATGGGTGTGGGATGTGAGCGATGAAGTATGGGATACCGTGACGGGACGTGGGGAGAGACGGCTCAAGGTGGACGTGAGCTGGAGCGCGGATCATCGGGTCGTCGAAGGGGCTGAGTTGGCTGCGTTCGTGGAGACGTGGCGGGGGCGGGTAGAGAATCCAGAGAGGCTGATTGCAGAGGGGGTATGAGTACATTTAATCAATATGTGCATCTATCATTTCGACCTTGCAAGTTGGATTTGCCCTCCCGGCAACCACGGCCCGATGATCCCGACGTCAGTACGTGTTGCTTCCTTCGTAACGCCATAACCTTCAAGCCGTCCATCGACCTGAGCACGTATATATATGCACTGCTCGTCGCGTCCCTTTTTCTTCACTTCTTTCCCCCCTTCCATGATGTACTCTCCACCCGCGGATGGAACAAGAGGTTGGTCCGTTGAACGACGAGTATGTGATACTCTGCATAGGGGTGAGCATACTATAAGTGGTCGTACGGCATGGCAGCCTTCTCAGTGGCACCTCTCCATCGACTTGCTAATGTCTCCCTCCACTTATCTTTCTCGAATGACCCCGGCTCCCGGCCGCACTGCATCCGGACAATGGCGTTGACCCTCCCCTGAGGTACCCGCAGGTTTTCACCTCTGTTCCCTCCATGCCATCGTCATGTATGGGTTCATAGGTCTTGTGTGTCAGTTCTTTGGCTGTGGGATTGGCCCACGTGCGAAACTGGACTTCGGACACCAACCCCGACATTGGTCTTTCCATCGCGTGTTTATGCCTTTGTACTGGCCATTTGTCCAAGTGCAACGAGGGTAGGTTCTCGTCCCCTAAGTCTTCCTATGTCCTTCCGGACGCCCGTGACACAGCTGGTCACTAGGTGCTGCAACGTGAACCGCACCAAGTCGGGCATTACGGCTGACGTCTCACTGAGCGTGTGGTGTGGTGCCAAACAGGGTCGATCGGCAACCTGGTGTTTGAGCGCTTGTCTCCTTGATGCGGTGGTCGAAATCAACAAACCCTCGTACTGGCCCGTCGACCTCGACGTTGCGGATATGGGGAACGACAGCTTTTCCCCAATCTCACGAACATGTTTTTGCACATCTGATTTACTTCGTTGTTTTGAGCGGCGTCTTGTTCCGCAGAGCCCTCCCCCAAGCCTGGTATATTGATCGCGTCTTTCGAGGTGAGTGTCATGGTAAAACACAACATTTCAGAGCAAGCGATATAGATTAAGGAGAGCTACCCTGAACAGCGAGGTGGTTGGAGAGACATGGTAAGAGAGACCTACCAGCCCAGGTGGAATCCACAGCGAGTGACCTCAGCTAACGGAATGCGAGGACCATGGTGAATTTAAGCTAGACGAACTAAGTCCTCACCACCCTAGCGTAACATGTAATTCAACGCGTGTCCCCCGACTGTTGCTCGGTTCCGATTTCCCCTGGGTTTGCTCGTGAACCCGTGCCGGAAGCCTGCCATGAGTCTTTTATCTGGCCTCAGCTGGACGCACACACGTAACCGAACTTTGATCCGAATGCTTTGGACGCCCAAGGACCCGCCTTTCAACGGGTCTCACATCTCTCGGAATAAATTATGCATACCATGGAATGTATTGCACCCCATGCGATGGTGAGGATACAATCATTATCCCTGTGAACGCAAGGCCCACCGGGACCGACGCAGCGTGTCGAATCTATCAATGTTTGTTCAGGTTGCCTCGGCCTTCCGGGACCGGGATCCAATCATTGATGAAGGACACCACCCGCCAGGGTACGTTCAACCATGCGAGCTTGCTGACACATTCCCAACGCGACGAACGACTCATTTAATCAGGTGCGTTTCGGGCCTGCAGTGTATTGCTTTCTGCTTTGCTGTTTGAGAGATTCGACGTTGGTAGCGAGCCAAATGTATACTTGGGAGCACGCGGATCTCCGGGATGTACTAGGTGTGCCCCATATACGACCGGGCATGACGGCTCTCGTTTTGTTCTTGCTTACTGTAACACGTTTGGGATGTACTGTACCTGATTGGGTCATCCCAAAGTATTGATGAGTGCGGCGAGCATTTTGATCCGCAGGTGGCGTCGTTTGCTGCCACTCCGGGCGCCGGACCCACGGAGAATCAAGGGTAAAGAGCAGGCACTAGGAGTGTAGTTTGGGGAGGATAAGGAGGTGTGGAATGGGAGGATCTGGTATAAACTTGCCCCGGTCGTGTGAGATCAAGATCGGGGCTATGTCATAAAAAGCAAATACGTAGGAAGAAAATACGCAAGAACGAGTACAATACAATATGATAAAATAATGTTATGATACGTTGACGAGTTAAGTAACCAATAAGACCGATGAACCAGCCAAAGACACGGTATCAGCAAAAATCTGGGAACGAGAAAACCAAAGTTGGTCCAAGAGTAAGCGATTCGCGGACAGGGGTTTTACTTGCCGTGCGCTCTGTCAGCGCAGGTCGGCGAGCAATACGGTTGCCCTCTAGCCCTCGACTTCTTCCGACAGTACTGCATGGAAGTACGAGTGAGTCATCACGTCGAGCAAATCGCAAGCGTTGGAACCCGGCGTCGGATCGAGACCTGCTCACCTTGCACATCGTGGCTGCATTGTCTGCACACACGCGACTGCAATAGTTGGAGCGTTGATGAGCGGGTTTTGCACGACAAAACTACAGAAGGCAAGATCGGTGGAGAGAAAGGAGAGTGGATGAGCCTCCAAAAGCTTTGCATGCACGTGGATACACGGCTCACCTCGCATACTCCATGCGTCCCTTGGCTGCCTGAAACACGTATACGCGGTGCCCGACGCTTGTTCTTGTTCGTGCGCCCATGGGATCGATGGTTCGGTGTCGAAACCTTCGGCGGTGTTACAGTACCACCATTCGGATCGTTCCCTGCCGGATCAACACCAACCCATTGAGTACTACATGCCACAAGGAATAAAGACATGAGAAACAGGAGATGGGTGACATACGGAGCTCGCTGCGCAAGCGCATCAGAGCCTTGCCCAATTCGTTATTCCCCGTTCCGTCGGCACCAATTCCCCAGAACCAGTCCCGTGGTGAATCCTTGTTTAAAAGAAATGGAAGAGAAGAAAAAAGAATTTCACCATGCTTGAGATTGATTGTATTAAATGTAGAGGGACGACATGGACATACCTCGACAAGTTCTGCATCGCCCGTATCAAGGAGCATCTGTTTCAGATCTCGATGTTGTGTAAACTTGAGTTTCAACGCCGTTTCCATCTACACAGGCATCGTGAAGGGTCAGGACGAAGAACGATGGATGGATGGATCAAGACGCATATGCATTATGGAGGTCAGTAATGAGAAGACCAGGAAAGGACCGGGAGACACACCTTGGCGACGTGGACCTGTGACCAGTCTGACCGCACGGCCGTCTTGTGTCGGTGTGCCTCATCGAAGGCAATCATCGGTTTCGGACCACATGTCCGTATACGCTCCGCAATCTGCGGATGCCCATCGAGGAACTGTTCCAAACACCACCGTGTTAGCACCAAACTGGTAGTCCCATTCTCATAATGACGTTTCCTGAGGAGCACAAAAAGAGGAGCGGAAGGAAATGAAAACGCAAGACAAAGAATAAAACAACCCGCCTTGAACGCCTGAAAGAGATGTTCGCTCGTCGGATAACGCTTCCCTTCGTACGCCACCTCGTGCGGCGAAAAATTCGTGAATTCATAGTACGGTTTGTGTTTGTCGTAGAATAGAATTTTTGGGCGCGCGTGCGCGTCAGCCCAGCCTCCGGATGGAGAAATGACGATGTGGGTGTCACCGGCGTCCCAGCACCGTGAGCAGGATGAAAGAAGGGAGTGAACGAGTCCCATACGCGACCGTTGAACGAAAAAATGGACTTTAGGTTTTGAAGAGTACTCGGAGAATGGGAAGAGAAGAGTGCGGGCATAACTGGGGGGTATTTCCTTTCTGTTCGTTTAATGACGAGAATGAGGTCAAGGTGTGGCCAAGGCAAGGTTGACCGTTACATAATGGCAACGCACCAGTCGCCCTGTTCGAATCGAGATTTATTTTGTGTCGACCTCTCCTTTGGCATGCAGGGTGGACATTTGGAAGTGAATTGTTGGGGTAGCAGGTCTGAATGGACCGGTATGGCCAAGAAGAACGGAGGAATACTTCACGTGTTCAGTAAGCATCATCCTGAGGGTGATCCTTAGAAATAGTACTGCTCCAGCCTGATCTCAGACCAGTAAACCACGACAATGTGCAGTGGCTAGTCTGGTGAGTGATTCGTGCTACCTTGAACTTGAGGAAGCAGGTAGCATCGTAGTTGTAGCTGTGCCAGTGTTAGTGGAGTTCAACGGACGAGTCGATCGAGGTGATTGTCCCGTTGGCAGGGATTTTGTCCAAGATTCACACAAAGGCTCCATGTCACCGTAAAATTAGAGCCAAGGTGTTGATTTAAGCCTTATAATATGTTTAATTATGACCATCTCCGTCCCTCGTGGTTCAGGTTGATTTATTACATAGTATTTAGAAGGCTTGATATCGATCATATTAAGTGCCATCAACCTATGCAGTGAAACGGTACTAAACAGGGATTTGCCCGAGCGCGACATTGATTTATTGGCGGGAATACGTGTATAGTATACGTAGACTGTCACAAGACTGACGGCTTGAGAGAGTGAGGGACAATTGGGACAAAGTGACGAAAGCAAATGCTCACCTACTCGCACCATAATTGAACTCCTCTCACGCGACTTTACAAGGGCCGTACACAAACTGTCTCGTTAGTCGTTTCAAATCAGTACCTCCGAGGGTTTTAACACACATTGACTCGGCGGACATAAACGAGTGACAGATAACATCCTGAATCGACAAACACAACACAACAAGACTCGCGTCGTTGGTGGTCTTCTGACTTTGGCCCGTCTCAACTGAGCTCTTCTGTAAAATTGAAGACAGTCATTAGACCTACCCACTGGCTCGTTCCATGGTCTGCACCCGTGTCTTGATCTAGACGAATACGCGATGGCTTAGTAGTATCCCTAATGTGGAGACTGTCCATCCACAAACCGTGATACGGGCAATTCACGGCCAAACGTCCCGATATACGATGCGTCAAAAGGTTCCGTCTTTGCGGCATGTACATTATACCATTGCCCGGAATCTGAGCCCATCCGAAGGGATAGTCAAATGGTGCATTTCCCTATTGCATCGAACTGCGCTGCCCATGCGTAGCGCGGACTTTCCTAGGTGACCACCCGACATCAACCAACACCATATAACCGCTTGCGCTGGTTACGTCTCTGTTTCTACTCATGATAATGTCTGACATACGGTTTGCACAAACCATTTTTAGCATGCGTTTCCTATTTTGACTGTCCTACCAATGTCGCGCGACCAGCATACGCTCCTATATGTGCAGCCTATGGTGGTGTGCGATTCCTTGAAACGCAATGTGGCGTTCCATGCAGAGTCCGCCGAGTTTTTTTGCGGTGTGCCATGCATGCAATGTGGCAATAGATTCTGTTATTATGGACTACAGAATCCAGATTCAAGAGGTTGCAACGTGGTACTTTGTTGTCACCAGTTGTTCGCCGCCATGCGCTTGTGCTTGAGGTAATTTTAACTTCCCAGAGGCGCGCGCTCACATGTGCCATCGACTTAATTTGCAGGTCATTTGGACTTACACGAACGACAGGTTTGATACCCCTGTTGTCGATATATTCAATCAATCTACATATCAGTCAAAATAGGACCAACCGGAATCAAGATCACCGAGACTTTCTGCTACTTTGGTGACAGTTCTGCGTTTCCTAGGCCATAAGGTCAAACTTTATTGTACATTTTGCAGGTCTCATCCTGTGCGTCGCAAAGTGACGACGTTCTTGCCGTGTTGTCAGTGGAAGATCCACCTCCAGGACATGGGCACAGTCGCGCAATCAATGCAATCCCCTTCCCTACGTATCTTTATTCTTTTACTTACATGGGCTACGGTTTGCACGCCAAAGCAAAATATAAAGTGTCGGGGTTCCTAGGTGAAGCCCCTCGCCGCCGTCGCCCACATCGAGTTTTCCATACGCTAATCTATGTGGGATTGTTGCCTACTGCTCTTTCTCGGCACCCTACTATCTATCTCTCGACCTGCCTCAGGTCTTGGCTCATCATGTACCGCTCCTCTCGGCGACGGCACTGCGGCGCCTGGAGACCCATACTGGCTGGAGTCGATCAGGCATCAGGGAACGTCCCCCTTCCACCCCAATTCGAGCTCTTACCAGGTCTTCCGCAATGTTAAAGACTACGGCGCGAAGGGAGACGGAGTCACTGATGATACAGCTGCAATCATGTGATCTTACTTTACATTTCCTAGTTTTTATTCACACCTATACTCGCAGGGCTGCAATGTCGTCCGGTGGTCGTTGTGGTGCAAATTGCGGATCTTCGACGTACGTGGTTTTTTTACATATGAACCCTGGATCAACATGCCACCTGTAGTATCTCACCAGCAATTGTGTATTTCCCACGAGGGTAAGGGCAACGGTTTCTCCTGCCTGGTTATCTAACCATCATTCATCAATCTAATAGCGCATATCTTGTTTCGTCGGCCATCCAAACCTACTATTACACGCAAATAATTGGAGACGCCGCGAACCCACCCACTCTTCTAGCAAGTTGTGATTTCAACGGAGTAGCAGTGATTGGTCGGTCTTCCGGAATCAATTGATTGGCGCAGATCTAATCCCTCCGAAGATGCGGACCCTTATATTCCTAACGGCTGGGGTGCTCAGTGGTTCGTCAATCAGGACAACCTGTGGGAATTTCTTCTCGACTTTCATGTGTCTTTATAACGCTGGCCTTGTTCCAGTTTCCGCACTGTCCGTAACCTTATCATTGACTTGCGTCAGATTCCGTTTCAGAACACAGCGATCGGTTTGCACTGGCAAGTAGCCCAGGCGACATCGTTGGTCAACATCGTGGTTGAGATGTCCACTGTACCGGGCACGAAGCACCAAGGTGAGAAATGGACTGGCTTCTGTTGATGCAAAATTGACGTGCGTGACAGGCATGTTCATGGAGAATGGGAGGTGCGTCTTCACTGGAGATGTATTCGTATGGAGAAAGTAATCTGTCTCCTTCAAGCGGTGGTTTCATGGGAGGTAAGTGTGCATCATGTTGCACGGAACAGATGTTCATGCGTCGCCAGACGTTGTCTTCAACGGAGGCAAGTAATAATTCCCCATGGAAAGAGTACGTCATTGAACTTTGGTTCAGGAAATATTGGTATCCAGGTCGGGAACCAACAGTTCACAGTCCGTAACCTAACAGTCAATAATGCGGTCACGGGTGAGCAAAGGCGCGATTGGGTGAATGGCGTAAGGCTAACCAACTGTTGTTCAGCTGTATCGGGCCTCTGGAATTGGGGTTAGAATACTGCGACTTGAACCACACATTGTCTGATGGTTTTCTTAGGTTTCACATTTCAAGGAGTCACCATTAACAATTGTCAGGTAGCTGAATTTGCTATTGCTTTCACGGAACATTTTCCTCACGATGTCATACAGGTTGGCTTCGCCTTGGCGATAGGAGGGAATAGCGTAGCCAGCCAGGTGAAAGTGCCCTCAGGAAGTCGTTGCACTGCTTTTGCTCACCAAGTGCCTTTAGGGCGTCGGATCTGAAGTTATCCTAGACGCCGTGGTCAGCAACACTTCTGTCTTGGTGCAATCTTCAGAACCAAGCAACGGGACACTGCCATACTCTCTGGTGCTTAACAATATTCAGCTGAACAATGTCCCGACTGCTGTCGGTATCGTTAGCGGGGCGACCATCCTCGCAGGTGGCAACACTACTATCGCCTCTTGGGTCCAGGGCAACGTGTACTCTGGAATCTGTGGTCAAGAGGTTTGGACACAGGGTGATACCGAGCCCGTGTGCAAGCCCTCGAGCCTCCTCGATGGTCAAGGGAAAGTCTTTGGAAAAAGTCATCCTCAATACGCCAGTTATGCCACGAGCCAGATCGTCAGCGTGAAGAGCCAAGGTGCAAAAGGTGATGGTGAGACTGATGATACTGGGGTCCTCCAGAGTATATTTGACCAGGTGGGGTTGATTTTCCTCGGGAAACTATACTTGTTCTCTCAACGACGGCGTTACACAGTACGCCGGTTGCAAGATCATCTTTTTCGATGCGGGCGTGTACTATGTCACGCGTACGATCACCATTCCGGCAGGAACTCGGATCATTGGCGAAGCCTGGTCCGTCATTCTGGCTGGCGGAAGACACTTTCAATCACAGCGACACCCACATCCGGTCATCCGAGCTGGTACATTTGATTCCCATGGTATCATGGAGATCAGCGGTCTACTTCTCTCCACAGTTGGCCCTGGTGAATTATACTATCGGCCGGGTGCTTCTGCAGTCATGACTGACTCTATCATTCTACAGCTCCCGGAGCGATCATGATAGAATGGAACATCCACGAGCCCGCCGATCAGCAAGGCGCGGCTGGTCTATGGGATACTCACATCCGGTATGTCCTTCCGAGTGTGTCAGTGAATACTGCTCATCACAAGAACCTTAGGCTGGGAGGAGGTTCGTAGTACACTGCCTCCATATAAACCATATGCCAACGCACTGTCCCTGTGTCTAGCTGTTGGAACCAACTTGCAATACGCCCAATGTCCATCAGGTTCCGTGAATCCGTCATGTCATGCTGCTTTCCTTGGTATCCATCTTACGCAGCATTCGAGCGCATACTTCGAGGTTTGTGGGTTTCACCAGTCCGGCGCAAGAACACCTTTTCAGCTATGCAACAGGGGACGTGGGTATGGACTGCAGACCATGACTTAGACGCGTCGGGTCAAACATCGGTCTTCACTGGTCGTGGCATCCTCTCGGAATCCGCAGGTCCCGTTTGGCTCATTGGCACATGTAAGCAGAGGATATGTCTGTCCTACTTTACACTAATGGTCATGTTACAATAGCCTGTAAGTTTCTTGTTGCTACACATTCCGCAGTTCGTTGGTGAGATGACGTCCCTCGCAAGCGGAACACGCGGCGCTGTACCAATACAACTTAGTCAATGCTCGTGACCATTACATCGGTTTTGCACAGACAGAGACCGTGGGTAGAGGCTAGTTATTATGCTGTTCTCTAAGCTCACGCTATACTGTCTCGGCTCTCATAGCCCTACTACCAACCTGTCCCCGGGGCGCCAGCGCCGTTCCGAGTCACTCCTGCCTATCATGACCCAGTGTTTCCTCGTGAAATGGATGCTGCGTGGGCAATGTACATCCACCGCTCGTCCAGCATAATGATTTTTGGTAAGCGGTCCGGCTTCTCTTAGCCCTCATCTCTTTGTGATTCATACTTCCCCAGGCGCCGGATTTTACAGCTTCTTCCAGGTATATCACCGGTTCTCGTCCTGCTTTGCGATTTGGAACCCACATCCCTTTATCTCACAGAATTTTACCCAAAGTTGCGTCACTCCGCTGAACTGTCAGCAACAGATCTTCAACATCGACTTCTCGTCGGCCCCGACTGTGGCCGTATATGGCCTATCCACAATCGGCGTGACATACCAGCTTAGTGTGGATCATAGCGGTGTTGTCAATGCGAGCAACAACTTGGATGGCTTCCAGCAGACACTGACCGTTTGGCATTTCTGAACGCGACGATTGGATGTGGCGCTGTGCGTCCATTCCCCATATTCTTCCCCTGGCACGTGGCGTAGGAACGTTCATGTTGGAGTCGATCCAATCTACCAAAGATATCCATTTTTCATTTTCCGCGGACCCTGGGAATCCACGTTTGTCGCCTTGATCCAACGTTGGTTAATTTGCCAACCGAACCAATACTTGACCTCCGCATGAGTTTTCATTTCAATCTTTTGAGTACATAATGATGATGTATGTTCCTTGTTCGCAGCGCCGATACCTTCGTAAGTGATAGGATCGGATAACGTACAAGGAACAGGGAAGGGTGCTGGCAAGCGTGACGAGCTTGATGCGAAGCGGTTTGTGTTGCCGGTTTCCGCCTACTGAATTGATTCTGTCGATCACCTGCCCTACTGATCTGAGTATATGTGTAATGAACATGTCACATTCGACAAATGACCATTGGTATTGAAGCGTCATGATAAGAAGGTACACATTCTGAATTACGAGTCTTGGAGCTTGTCGGAAGCATTCTTCGTCAGCTGGTCTGCAACGTGCATAGTTCTGAGGTAGCACAATGTCAGGCGTAAACCCTTGGCCAGTGCCGCTGCGGCCAGTGGCCAGCGAAGCGTTGTTTGCACATGTTAGGATCAAAGGGTGTTGCAAAACTGCGCTAAACAAACAGATGTGACTCTGGCTGATTCGAGATGGATCTTTGATTAATTGATATTTGTTTATAGTAACGTGACCCACTACACATATATCTCACCAGGCAACAGTCATGTCCACTTGAGCCACTGAGGTCCGACCGGACTCTCAAACGTCCCAAGTAACGCGTAACCTCTCTGTTCGTCTTAAGCACGACACGGATATCAATATAACGACAATGGAAACGACCGAAGAACTGCAACGCCTCGAAATAACTGCTCTCAAGTCCATCTATGATCAAGATTTCTTTGAACCCCCTCCACCCAAGGCATGGAAGGTGCATCAACTCTTCATCGCGACCACACACGTTTTGACCGTTCCTAAGGCCGCGGCTAGGCTGCCTGAATTCATCATCAAAGTCGCCCATCCAGACCCGTTGCATGCACCCAAGGTTTACTTTCACCTTCATACCAAGTAGTCTCTTTGTCCATTCCTTGGCACCCTCACTGACTGGGAATTAGGTTCCCCAAAACATACCCTACACTCGCCACTCCCGCATTCATGGTTCAAAGGCCTATTCGCGGTCTCGGACATGATGTTGAAGTGGCGCTATCCAAGGTTATTCATTCCGAGGCTCAGAAGTTACGAGGGTCGGAGATGGTCTTCCAGGTTTGTCGTTCCGATTTGATATTCAGTTTGCTTTTGAAACGAACGCGCAGCGGCTTAGATCATTACGACGGCCCAAGAATGGATAGCTGACCGCGTTCAACCACCGGGTGAAGCTTCTGGTTCGCTTGCTGCGGAGATGACAAGGCGTGCAAACCAAGCAGAGCGTGTAGGGCTTTATTTCAAGCTTACTGGCCTCGACTGTTCTAACGTGGTTACATCAGGAACGACGAGAACGAGAGCAAGCGGAGGCAGAGCGTCAGTCTGAGCTTGCTGCTCGGGTCGCTGAGCAACTCCAAGAACAACTTCAAGCCGACGCACAAAAACATCTCATGGCGAAAGAGATGCAATACAAAGCGGCACGGCGAAGGGCTCAGTCTGATGCTACGGAAGTACCGTCGATTGGTGACACATTAACGGAATCATTCCCTAGCGAGATAGAGTTCAAGGGCATGCGCTTCAATGCCGTGAAGATGTTCCATCCTCGCAAAGGTTTGCTCATTCCCTTGGTCCATGTTCGGCATTTACCCAACAGTGTAGAGTGTTTGGGTGTCACATACCTCGCAGATCCTTTATGTGATGACGTGCATGCCACACTCCCATTGGAAGTTCACACGATCGAGTTCCATTCCGAATACTATGTCAGTTTCCAAGGTACCTGTCTTGACCACCCTTCCTGTGTTCTCGACTAACATATCCGCATCCAGGAAGGAAGAAGCTCGCGCAGCTCGAGGCAGAGATCCAACGTCTTATGGATGTGCACCACCCAAACCTGCTAAGCGTTCTAGCTGTCAAATTTTCGTTTCCTCACACTGGCCCCGTCCTGTTGACGATTTTATCCGAACAACGTCCTGCCCTTACGTTGCAGGATGTTTTAGAGGACTGCGACAGCCTTCGAGAGGACAGAGCCTCTGTATGACTTACCACACCTTCGCGGTAGTCAATGGTCTCACGATCGCTTAACCCACAGGAATATCTTGCCCAGATCCTGTCCGCGTTAAATGCCGTACACTCGAATGATCTCGTCCATCGAGGTGCGTGCTTTGTCTTAGGATCATTCATTCTCTCGTAACATGTTCCTGAACAGGTCTTGACACCACTTGTATTTTCCTTGCAACTCGTGAGAACAAAAGTCATTCCAAGCTTGTCAAGGTGGGGAAAGTGGGTTTTCATGCGCGATTGAAAGACCTACATAGGTCGAACCCCTTTTCTTTGGGCTCAGTTCCAAGCAATGACGAGCATTTCACCCCTGACACTTGGTACCAATCGTCTAAATGTCTGTCGTGGTTCTATTAACGTATTCCGTCATAGGCAATCCAAGGAAGTCCTTGAATCCCCATTGTCGTACAGCAAGGGGCGCGATATCCATAGCGTTGGAGTAGTCTTCTTACAGATGCTCCACGGGCAAGGAGTAATGCAAAAATTCAATACCCCGCGCGAAGCCCTCCAAGCCGGTGTGGATTTTCACATTCGCTGATTCAGTTCAAGCATTGAACCCATCTTTAGCATCCATATCACCCACTCTACAGGCCACTGGCTTGAATATGCTCTCCTCGGGAAAGAAGTCCCAAGTCTCCTGCTTGAGTCTTCTTGCAGAACTTGCGTCAATATCTCTTACCCCCATACGCACGAACACCCCTTCGATTCCAATGCTGGGAGTGGTGTCACCTACGGGAAATGGGAATCATTATGGAACTTCACCGGAGAAGGACTACCTCCGTGTTCCTCCTAATACCAGGCAAGCAAGTAGATGGAAAGAAGATTGGGAAGAACTAGAGCTACTGGTATGCTATGCAGCTAATTTCTCGAGCAACAAGCGCGTCGACGTTGATGATCTATAGGGGAGAGGCGCATTCGGGTCCGTCGTGAAAGCACGCAATAGGATTGACTCTCGTATATATGCAGGTTCGCGAAAATATCTGAGTAATATCTCGTCCTGTTCTCATGATTTTCACAGTGAAGAAGATCCGTCTTCGCACCGACCAGAGTGACACTAAAATCTTCCGTGAAGTCAATGCATTAAGCAGGCTTTCTCACCGTTTCATTGTTCGATATTATACAACATGGGTTGAGACTGCCGAGGTTGTCACTTCGGGTCCATCCTCTGGCTCAGACACCGCCTCTGATGCCGGAACCCAAGGCAACATGACTTCTGTTCCTCACTCCGTTGAACATCGCGAGAAATCAGATCCGTTCAGCATCGATATGAATGACTTGGACGATTACGGAGGTTCTGGTAGCAGGTCATCCTTCCCGAGCATTCACTTCACTAGGTCTGATGTGAATGACGGGAATGATGAAGACGAGGATGACAGCGATGACGGGTTTGCACATCTCTTCACGTCGGAATACGGAGATGAGCCGGATGTGAACCCGCCACCTGTCTTGCCGAGGACGTTATACATCCAGATGGTGCGTTGTGTCCCCTCCGGATTCAACCCGAATCATGCCGCTTTTATTTCCAGGAATTCGTTGAACGCCAGACCTTGAAAGAAGCGAGTACGATACAATCCTTGCGTTATCATGTAGGCTGATCACTTTTTTGCCAGAGGGTAGCCGAGGGTTTATCGGAGGAAGAAGCCTGGCGCCTATTCAATCAAATCTTGGAAGCACTTGTGCATATGGGCAGCATGGGAATAGTCGGTTGCTTCCTTCTGTGTATAGCGTTCGCTTTTGACCCCCTCGACCCACACAGCTGCATAGGGACATCAAATTGACAAATATCTTTATCGGTAGGCTTCAGTCTCAGCCGTCCGAATCCGTTGATCGCTTAAGTAGCACATAGATGGGAAGGGTGACTGCAAAGGTGATTGGTACCATGAATGGATACATCGGTGTTGATTGACGTATCCCCTCCCTGAAAGTCGGAGATTTTGGTCTAGCTACTTCGAGTCTTGCAGCTGTCGATCCTTCGGACCTTTCCCCACAAGTATCGCAGTCAGATTCAGAGCTCACTCTAGGTAAACGCAACGCCTTCGGCGGCCCAGCTTCTGTGTGTTGACTTCCGCTCAGAGGTAGGAACGAAATTGTACATTGCTCCCGAGGTCTTGTCACGGAAGAAGGGGCCCAGGAACCATAACAAGGCGGACATGTACAGTCTGGGGGTGAGTTTTGATTCCAGTCCTTGATAATTCCTGCCGAGCCCTACCAGATAGTGTTTTTCGAAATGAATTATCCATTCTCCACGGGAGCAGAACGCATCGCCGTCATCGAGGATTTACGGAAACCAGAAGTGTACTTCCCTCGTGATTGGGAATCACCTCGCGCCAAACAGAAAGAGAGTGGGTGATTCTCGAAGGGTAATGGTATTTGTCTCACGGCGTTTAGTTATCTCGTGGCTCCTTCGCCACGACCCTGTGAAGCGGCCAAGCGCACTTGAACTCTCGCAAAGTTCGCTGATGCCGCCTAGGGTAGAGGATGAGTATTTCAAGGAGGCCTTAAGGATGATATGTGGGTATTGCCAATGATATATTCACCTAAATCTCATTTTTTTCCCCACAGCTGCGCCAGACTCGACACACTACCAGACCCTGCTTTCAGTACTCTTCAAACGACCAGCTAGCCAGACCAGTCAGTCGAGGGATCTTCTTTACGATCTTGAAGCCGGTATTCCGGAACATGCCAATCTGAATACTATCGTCGAAGACAGACTAACAGCCATATTTCGTCTTCATGGGGCCATTGATATCCAGCCGCCCCTTTTGGTCCCTTCAATGAATCCGGAAGAGAATGAGCCACGAGCTACGTTCATCGACAGACATGGGGATGTCGTTTTCTTGCCCAATCAAGCGTTAATACCATTCGCGAGGCTGGCTGCGAGGAATGGCATGAAACGGATCAAACGTTTCCATATCATGAACACCTACCGTCCCAAGTAACTCTAGCTCACGTCTGGTGGACCTCTGCGCTGACTCATCGATTCTATAGCCCCGTTCCCGGACATCCCATAATAGTAAAGGCAGCTGTTCTGGATATCATCACCCCGGACATGAAAAGTGGCATGGTTGCAGCGGGAGCCGAGATAATACTGCTTCTCAATAATTGTCTTCATAGTTTTCCAAACCTTGCTCTTAGTTACGAGATACATGTCTCTCACTCCAGAAGTAAGCCGCCTTTCTGGTTTCTACTCATGTGTTAACCCTGTTCCAGTTGTAGAACTAGCCCTTAGCCGAGTACCAGACGACCTGCGACCATCGGTCATGGATATTATGAATCAGTTCAAGTCCTCTTCATCCCAGAAGCGAGCGGCCTTATTGAAGAAAGGACTCTTACGGAGCACGGCGGATGAACTTGAAGTCTTTGCAGAAATTCACGAAGACATCGATGGACTGCTGACGAAACTCGAGAGAATTTCTCCCTCCTTACTCACTGTCATGAAGCCCGCCGTGGAGGAAATCAAGCAGTGCATTCAATATGCGACATCGGCAGGCTTCAATAATCCGATATACCTTCGCCCTTTGATGTGGGCCACACATCATGCGCACTTCAACGATGGCTTGCGCTTGGAGGTGGTACGGCGTACGAGACGCCAGGACGTCCTTGCAGCCGCCGGTCGGTCGGTACTTTCATCCCTTGATTCACCTACAGATGACTCACGAACACGTACAGATACGACAAACTGATTGCTCAGTACTCCGCCGCCAAGACGAAGAGAGACCCAATCTGTGCATTCGCTGTTCAGATCGCCTTTGACAAGATCAGCGTTGCCCTCGCGGCATTCCAAAGCACAGCAGTGAAGGTTCTTATGAAAGAACAGCGATCCTTCGGCTTCTGGTGTCCTCGCAGATGCGACGTATACATCGTGTCGTATCAGCCAGGGTACCTTCAGGATAGACTTGAGGTCGCGGCGTTGCTCTGGCAGAACAATATCAGCGCTGACATCATGTACGACGCGACGTTGGCCGAATCCGAGAACGAGAGCCATGTTGATCTGTGTGCTAACGAAGGTATCTTGTAAGCTGTCAGTTTGCTTGTGATGGGTTGGCGAGTTGAAGGGCCCCATTTAGATTCGCATTGTACCCACGCCCGCGCACGTTACGTCGCGAGCAAGCGGCGTTCAAAGTCAAGAGCATTCTTAGAGGAACAGAGTACGAAAGTGAGCCTCCATACCACTTAATCTTGAGTTTGTATTGAGATAGACATTCAGTTTCGCGCCAGGATCTCGTCAGTTGGTTGCACCAGCAAATTGCTGAACAGAAGCGTATTGATTTGTCCACGTCTGGAACGATCGGACATCCGAGTGCTATTTCAGCCAGTTCCGGTGGTAAAGATGCCTCTGGCGGCGGTGAGGTTCAACTCTTGCTTCCTCCTGACACGAAGAAGCAGCGAAAGCAGGTGAAACAGATCTTACTTGATCGAGGTACTGTTTTGAACCTTGTATACATCCGCGTTCCTGGATATCTGATCACTTCCAACATTGACAGCCTATGAGCGCGGTGCGCATCTCAAGGCTGCGATAACCAATGGCATACCGATACTCGCGGTCGACGTGCCCAGCGCTGTATTCGACATCCTAGTTAGAAACGCTAGCTGGATCCATGACGAAGATGTATGGAAGACGATCGTCGCATCCATGCCAGCGCTGCAAACGGCGTATGCGGTCCAACTACGCGAAGCAGTATCCAAGAGAAAGGACGAAGGGCACCCGTATATCATCTTGTATGCTGCCCGGGAGGAACGGATCCAGGTGCTCAGTTTGTCGCAGGGAGTATCCTAGGTTTCATTACTGCATGGTCCGGATGACGTTGTATTTCTAACTCGTGCCCATCTTCAGTTCGTGGAAGACTGGTGATCATTGTATTTTACGGACTCCAGGCTGATCTAGTTATCTAAGGAACTTTTTTTTTTGATGTGGCTTGGGCTGCACGAGGCTTGCTAACAATGGCTGGAAATGTTGCTGGCTACCATATTCAGCGGAACCTCAAGTCTTGGCACTACACAACGTCTATGTTCAAGTGCAGCACTCTTCTCTATGGAGAATCGATCAGTCATACACGCTGGGTACATCGTGTCGCTCCATCAATGCGGTGTTTTTGTGTGTGGAAGCTTTCAACATGGGACGACGTACTAGTGAAAGTAGCCTGAAGCACTGCCAGCTGTGCTACACAGCGTCCGTGTGCCTTGACGCGGCGATGCATCCAGTGTGCTCTTGACGTTGCCTTCCACAAAACGCAAACCTGAGGCCGACCTTCTCGCGAGTGGTACATGAGGCATACGTGAGAGAATGGAAGACTCGACCACAGCCCTCAGCCCCACGTGTAATCGATTGTGCATCGAGTGATGGGAAGGTGACCGTGGAGTTGCCCAGACCCTTCGAGAAGTCCACAACAGCATGGGCATAGGGCTAACACACGGCGTTGGGGATAGCGAAGCTATACCTGGATCCCCACCGCGTTTTCGAGTATAAAGGGATGACGGCGGGTGGGGGCAGGAATAGGGTTAATCCCCTTCGCAGGGTCTCTGCGATGGGCAACTTTTTCGAAGACCTTGCCCATTCCATACTACAATCTACGTTGACCACGGATGAACAAACTGCTCTGAAGGTGGGGAGCGTGTTTCGTTCGCTCGTGCTCAGCTGCTCACTCGCATCCTGGTAGGCAAAGTTTCACAAGTTAAAGCGAGACGTCATCGAGGACGTTCGCCATGTTTTTCCTCACGGACAAATACTGGTAGGCGTGCCATCCTGGTGATTAATCAGCGCTGGTTGACCGTTGGTCAGCCTGAAAGTAGCGGTCGAGGTATCAGGGTCAGGTTACCACCTGGACCCGCAGGCGACGGGGCGACGGATACCGTTGATGCAAGTATACCACACCATATCGCTCCGCCCTGACTTTGCTTACATTTGTGTAGGATTCTGGGCTACCGGCATTACCAGACGTCATGGAAGCCTACAGTACTTATGTCAACAACGAACTTCCTACGTACCTCGTACATGTCCCAGAGAAGAGGCTGGTCTCCCGTCAAGAGGTGAAGAAGATGTTCCGTCGAGAGGTGATGGCAGTTATAGAAGCTGACATCGCCAAAAGTATCGAAGAGGCCGCAGGTCGTTCGGTGCCTACGAGGGAGGAAGCAGTTAGGGCCCTCGTGAGAGGCAAGCTCAAATATGCGACGTTCTCCCACCGGTGGATAGAACGAGGCGAACCAACTTTCCGCGATATCATGATGTCGTTCCAACCCGCGGGATATAGCAAGCTCGTGAAATTTTGCGCAAAGGCGGAGCAATACGGCTGCTCTCTTGCTTGGTCGGATACGTGTTGCATAAACAAAGATAGCAGCACAGAGCTCGAAGAAGCTATTCGATCCATGTTCAAGTGGTATCGTGACGCCCATGTGTGCATCGCGTACCTGGCCGAGGCAACGTCGATCGACGACTTGTGGAAGGACGTTTGGTTCACTCGTGGGTGGACTCTGCAGGAGCTGCTAGCTCCTCGTACGATGAAGTTCTACGGGAAAGATTGGATACCCCTTAGCGGCAGCTTAAACGATAAGCAAGACGCTCGTATGTTGGATGCGCTCTCGCGAGCGACAGGTATCCCTCATCGTGACCTACGCTTCTTCCGTCCGGGGACGCGCAATGTCCATGAGAAGATAATGTGGGCTGCAAACCGGACGACCACTCGGGTAGAAGATATCGCATACAGCCTTATTGGGATCTTTGACGTGAGTCTGACGATCGCATATGGGGAGGGACAACGCGCCTTCTACAGGTTGATGGAGGTAATCATCGATAGGTGTGGGGAGTGGGAAATGATGGCGTGGGCAGGGCGTCCATCCACCGATAGTGCCGCCCTCCCCGAGTCGCCTCGTTGTTACAAGGCGCTTGGTGAGGCTTGCGCTGCGATTGAAGATGACGTCAGTGGGGACAGCGGACCCGCCCGACGAGCATGGCGCGGCGACAGGCACTTTATCATGACCAAGCGTGGTTTGCAGCTCAAACTGCTCATCGTGGATCTCACATCGCCCTCTATGAAGCTTTTCGAAGGAGCTGGAGAAAGGGGCGTCGAGTGCACACGGTACGGGAGGTGTACTGTCGGAGTTGTAAACTACTGGTGTTTCGACACTAGTGGGAAGGGGGTCTTGAGACCGGGGAAAGACTATTTATGCTTGCTACTGCGCTCAGATCCTTTCGATCCCTACGCGGAATGGGAGAAAGTGCAGACGACGGAGCTACTCTTTCTCCAGACAAATGTTGAGGTGGAGAGGGACCTGAGTATGTTGTGGTTGTGACGGCAATGGCGCTGAACATACATAGAGGATTCATCAGCCGAGTCGTGTACTTTGCTATGTGCATAGGGCGTTCGAGATCCTGGTAATCGATTGCTTACAGCCATTCACCTGTGGGAATAACACCATCCTATCAGCTTGCGGAATGCGTGCTCAGGTATGGTTCAGAGCCAAGGTTTGGACATACCACCGAACTCACCTCTTCGCCCGGTCCGGTTCTAGTATCAGGCCAGGGTCCTAGGTCCCTGTGCGCAGAAGACTGGCCGTGTATGGCCAATGATCGCTGAATCATGATATTCATATCACTTCAGAGCTATCGGAGGACGGTTAAGTCCGGGCGGAAGGGGCGGAAGCATCTAGGTCCGACAGTGTAATGCACAACTGTAACTGAATCCAATAAAAGCTACGAAATTTGAAAACACTCGGTTATGGCCTTTTACCGAGTGCCTTGGACCGAGGGTATTAACTACTCTCGATCGTGCTCACTGCGCCTGGCTTCGAGGTCGTCATGCAACGACCTGAGCCGATCGTCAGTAGCGTCGGTATAGGTAGTGGTGTAACAGTTTGGATGTCCGCTCACCAGACCACGACACAGCCAGATCCGCTTCCTGAAGTCCCGCAAGGTTCATTGACAAGTGTAAATTCGTCACTTGTTCAGGTGACATTGTCAGTTACTGTTTACTGTGAGCATTAGTACGAGCCACTTACCTTGGGGGCATCATTATGGTTTTGTTCGCGGCCAGTACTCGAGCGGAACTACGATGCTTCCATCAACTCAGTTGGCTCTCAATTCACCTGCCATGCATATTGAACATGTATGGCTATTATGCATAGCCCTTACGGATTCACACAGCCGTCACGCAGTGATCATGCGACGGCGTAGGCTGGAACCGAAGTAAGTGCGGTCGGAGCGCTGGTTAACTTCCTACCGAATGTTTCACCCATCCTAGCAAGTCAGGGATCGACAAACTAGCCAATCATATCCTAGATATCACTGCCCTGGGAATGTGCTCTTTATAACTCTGAAGACGTGCCCTCAAAAGATACCTGGTTTGGCTATCAGAACGGGCGCTTGGCTGTGCTCTCTTGCATGCCGATATGGCATGCAGAAGTCGCGTCGCATGTCCTGCCAGTATTTAGCGACCCATGTCCAGCAGGAAGATGGCTAACATCCGACATCTGCAATGGCCCCACTCGGTTCACCTCTCGCCGACAACAAATTCACTCTCAATGCCTGGGGAGTCGCTGGTATCTTTGGTGGCGAAGAAGCCATCTCGGCCGTGGCTCTCATTCCACTTTACCAAGGTAGACGCTGGCTTGGGTGGTATAACTCCCCCGGCAGTCTGAACGTCGCAAGACACTTTGGCAATCTCGCGCGGTCCCACTTTTGGGAGCGGATATTCCCTCAAATCACCAAGTCACCAGCTGTTATGTTCGGCTTCGATGGTGAAGTTGGCCCGAGGTACACGGCTGCCTTGTCCGGAACCGAAATGCAGACAGGTCACCTAGGATACCTGACGATGGAACGCTGCAAGGAGATTGTGGAAGGAGTTGTACCAATTGCAGGGAGGGAGACTACGCCAGCGCATGTTGCCCTCATAGATGTGGGTAACGTCGGCTACGACTGCAACGTCCCGCGTCTATCCAGATCCAATGCCTTCCTAGCCCTCATCCCCATCGTCATCAGCCTCGCGACGTGCGTCATGTGTGCTCTGGTCCACGATTGGTACAGCTTTACTGTGATCCTTATCGGCATCCTCGCTAGCGGTCTCGCAAGTATTGCGCTCGGGTCAGGAAGGCTTGTTCTCAAGTCCGTCAACAAGCCTGCTAAAGGATCCCCCTCAGGAGATGGAATACTCGTTCCAGTGATCTGGGAGGATATCGTGGTGGTCGTCAAAGGCACAGAAAACACCGTCAATGCCATCACCAAAGGAAAGTTTGGGTTGGTGCTTAGTGATGGGTTCTCGCGGCACACCATCGGATTATGCTCGCTCCTCCTCATCCTCGAGTTCTTGGCCCAGCTCTTCCTCATTCCCCAAGGAACGTTGTTCGGCCAGCTCATGTTTGTCATCTCGCTCTGCGTGTCCTGGGTGTACAATTTCTATATCTCTTCTGAACGAAGAGAGACACTCCAAGCCAACGTACTCTTCCAAAAACTCCGCGACCCACCAATTCACAAATTCCGCCTTGGAACCAGGACAGCGTTAGCCGTCTTCGTCGCTTTCCTCGTCTTTCACGGAGTCCCCAATCCTTCTCATACCGCCGTCAAGAAGATGCTGCGTACTTTCATCCCCAATGAAACTGTTGTGTGGGAAGAGTGGAGGGATAGGATCGCTCGGCAGGTGTGCGACAAGTCACAATCCTGCCTCGAACCAGTGGAAGCGGGAGAGGAAGATAATCTCACGGAGTCCGATAAAGCACTGCTAGATGCCCTTCTCCGTGACGCAGGCGATGCATACGACGGGTACTTGCGATATCTCAAGCAGGGTTGATCAAATTTTGTTCGGCCTTGAGTATCGTGCTGGATTCTCGCATACCTTTCCTTATGTGGACCGGTTCATGGACTTTGTATTATTCACAAAAGTATATTTAGCAACTGTTTACACACTTCTATTCTCAGGTCTCGACATGATAGAGGTCTTAGCACCTGGTCCTATTCGACCTATCCTAAAACCTACTGTGCGCGCAGTCTCTGCCCTGCCTCGTCGTTCGCCGGGTGTACCTTACGATCTCCTGCAAGTCAACACGAACGTCTCACAGGTCCACGCGCCCTTGAGAGCGTACCTCGGCCCACGCGAGGTAGAAACCTCACTGATGGGGGGCTGGGCAACGTTGCTCATGTCGACGTACCCCGTCGTGAGGAATACCCTGAGAAATCCAGAGTCGGTCTCATCCCCTTGCGAGAGGTAGAACTCAATGGGATTTGTACCAAAGCCTCCGTATCCGAGTGCAAACAACGACGGCACACCAGCTTCTTTGCTCCGTTCGAGAGGCGGGGACATTGTTGGGGACGGGGGCAAATACCAAGGCTATGAGAATAAAAGAAAGCGTTAGTCAGACCACTTTCACGTATGCAAGACAAGGCAAGGTGAAAATCAACGCACCTGAATGCTGTATTCAGAAGGGTCAAAGTAGAAAAAGTAGGGAAATAGGTCGACTTTGGAAAAGTTTTCCAGGGTAAAACAGTACTTTGGCTCAAAGTCGGTGATCATGGCTTCTTTCACCTCGACCCCCGAATGCGACACGCAGGGGACTTCAAGAAGGTTATCGCCGACTGGGTTGAATTCGAGCCCGGTGTTCCCGGCGCGGTTTAGTCGCAGCCTCACTTTCCCAGCAAAGCTGGCTGCAGCACCGCCCGAACGATATAGGTGAGAATTGAAATTTGCAATCGAATCGAGGATACCAATCATCCGCCTGGAGTCAGCATCAAAGCTGAGGAAGCGACCCGAATATGCGGAAATTAGTGGGTCGAGACGTTCGAGTTCCCATTCTGCAGAGTTTTTTTGACGTAAAGCGACATCTGCTGGCTTGTCGGCGGGGACAACAGTAACGTGAGTGCTCGACAAATGCAAAGATGAATGCACCCTCAGCACTGGATGATGCCAGTGTGATATGGTGGCTCTCGCGTCCGCAATATTACAGTGATTGCCTTCAAGTGTGGCTCCAAAAGCGTAAACCTTCTTCGCCTTGAGGAAGAGCGTCCGCGTAGAGCATCTAACTTGAAATTCCGTGCCCTCGACGACGCCATGGATACTGCCCGCTGAGACGTATAGTCTATTTCCCTTTTCGTAAACCCTGAACGTAGTTTCTCCGTCGTCGCGAAGCTTGTTTACACTAAAGAGAAGCCTGTCCTTGTTCGTACCCTCACACTGAGGGTGCTGACGGGGATGTTTGATGTTCAACATCTCGAACAACCCGACGTAGCTGGTGTCATGGAGACTACAACGGCGCATGGACTCTATGAGTGTGGTTGTGAATAAGCCACATGGCATGTCCTTGGCAAAAGGGTCTTCCATCGCTGGTTCACCCGGGCGACATGCGGCAAGGAGGACGTGAGATGCCATGGCTTTGTATAGAAAGCCAGTTTGTATCACGGTTGTTGCTGAGCGGGTGCAAGGTTCTGGAACCGACGACCATATTTCACGATTGGGGTCTGCAGGTAGGGGACGAGGGGGAGGTGGGATACACCTCACGCGCAGTGTCTGATCTTCAGCTCGCGAGAGACCGCCTGAATGGCAGCAGTCAAACACAGCAACCTAAAGGAACCAAACTCGGTAAATAGACATGAGACTGGAACGACAAAGAGAGACAAACACACTATGTTGTCACCCTTCTCGAAGGCAAGTTCGCGCATCAACGCGTCGATCGCGCGATCAGATATACCCCACAATTCCTTTCCGTCATCTCCAATTGTATTAAAGTCATGAGGACAGAGAATTTCGATCTTGTTGCCCTCCGTCACCCATCCTGTCGGAGCGTCCACTTGACTACCATGACCAGCAAAGAAGAAAACGATCGCGTCGTCGCGCTGGATTTCTGCGTTTTTGATGAGGAATTGGTCGAATTGTCTTAAAATCTCTCCTTCAGTCGCTTCTTCGTCTGCGAGAAATACGATTTGCGATGAGGGCACTCCGAGAACGCCAGTCAGAAAGTCAATAAATCGTTTCCCGTCGTTTTTGCACCCGGTTAAACCCTTCCAGCTTGTGTCCTTGTATTTGTCAATCGCGACCACAAGAGCAAAGATGCGAGGTGCCACTGATCCCTCGGGGTGGGTATCGCTATTGACGTTCGTTTGTCGCCTCTGATTGAGTACAACACGGGTAGGCTCATTGACTGACCTGATCACTGGTTCGATCGTCATGGATCTGTGATACGTCGGATGAGTCAACGACGCATTTATAATAACGAGAGAAAGGGTGTTCTGAATGCCACTCAACTGCACACCTGATATTGATGTTGTCGAGGGGAGAGATGTTTCACTTGTGGAGGTTAATACGCCGGCTTCAAGTGGCCTGTGTAACCCGATCGATCTCGTGTCAGCAGGATGGACTGATATCGTCCTGGGGAAGAATTTTGTTTTCTACAGCTTGTTGAACAACGCAGGGGATATGCCTGGACCGCCACAACTTTATGAGGCTGTATGAGAAACAAGATGGTTATTTTAATGGTTATATGTAGATGCCGGAATGCCACATCTGCCAGCTGTGCCATACGTGCAGCGTCGGAGTGCATTACAATACTGCATGCGGCCTCAGGTTTATACAACAATCTATACATGCATACCACCACCACAAGGCTACCTCAAAGGCTGACCATATCATCACTTTCGACTCTGTGAACTTACATTTCACATTTAGACCTTCTGACATTAATCTCAACCCCGCGCATTGCGGCACCTCAAACTGCCTCAATCGACCTAGGGCCCTCACTATCCGACATATGGGGGCTCTCGAGTCACAGTAATAAATGTTCTGTGTACCAATCATGCTCGCGTTGAAGAGCATCCTTGATATTGGCCTCTTGGGTGAAATGATGACCTTCTCCGGGGCAAAATTTGTGGTCAATAGGCACTCCTGGCGGTGGCACCTCCTTGACGATTTCGTCCAAGAAGCGTTGGGCGACCTCTACGGGGACGACGCCGTCAGCCTCACCATGCAACATCTACGTAAACAAAAACCATCAGATCAGCATGCACAGCACCGCCCAAAATCGAGGGCAACAATCTAACACGCACGAGCAAAGGTACACCGAAATTCACTTCTCCGGTATTCGGATTGACGATATTCTTGATCGGGTTCCGCGAATCCCATGCCCCGTTGTCCGGAAGGCTGCCGAAAAGGGTATACATGTACTGGGACTCAAACTTTTCAATGACTTTGGTGAGGTACGTAGGATCCGCAACGCCCCCAAAAGCGGAGCATGCAACCTTGTAGTATTTGGGGACCGGTGCAAAGGTCAACGACGAAAGCGTAGTGTATGCGCCAGCAGAGCCGCCTCGGATGGCCACACGCTGCCCGTCGATGTAGGAGTACGGCGCAGCAGACAGCTTCGTGGCTGCTTCCTTGCAGTCCGCAACGTCGTAAATCCCCCACTTGCCGTTGAGGAGCTCACTGGTAGAGATCAATTCAATCGGAGTCACGAAGCCTTCGTGAGGCATTCTTGCACATAGTCTCGACCATAGCCAGATGATCCACGATAGTTGACATCCAACCTGCCAACACGTCGTCAGACAAGGTGACCATGGATACACATCCTAATCTGTACCTACCAGGCGAACCCACGGCTGGTGTAGAACATCTTAGTCCAGTTCAGAGCCTGAGCCTCTAGCCCGGTGGGACCCCCGTGCACATTGATGATGCAAGGCGGCTTCTCCCCAGGGATGCTTGATCCAGAGTAGTCCGGATTATAGGGACCGTAGTAAACAACATAAAACGTGTGCCCGTCCGTCGCTTCTAATTGGATTGGTTCAGGTTTGGAGATGTACTTTTCGAACCGCGGGGGCTCCACACTGGGCTTAAGAACTTCAAACTCTGCAGTGTATGAGCCGGACGTGCCCGAAATGGTCCCCAAAATAATGCCGCCTGACTTTAAAGAGCTCTTGCTCCCCGTGAAGACGAATGTGTTCACACCCCCGGGACGGAGGTGTTGAGCGACCGCGAAGTCGAAGTTGCTGATACGAACGGGTTCGGAGGATCCAGCGAGGTCGACGACGAAAAGGATATTCCTCCCGTCCTCGAACGCGGTAAATACACCATATCTGCCACCATCCAATATTGCGTAAGGGTAGAGGCCAAGCCACCAGGCCGGTTCGGCAAAATCCCGGCTTAGCGGCGTGTTCAAGACGGGTTCTTCGGGCTGCTGCTGCTCCGTATCGAATATGAATGGATTCTGGAAGCGATTGGTACCATCTGATGTGTACAACAACCGAGCGTCGTCAATCCAGGCGGGGAACGTCGCCGATACCATCTGCCTTTCGCCTGCGACATGTATATAATTCGAGATACGAAGGGTCCCGCTATAGGTGGCAACATCGGCAACGTAGATGATGCCACCTTCCCAGGGCATATCCGGTAGATACCATTCCTGCCAGGCGATCTTGGTTCCGGGCGGATTGAACACGGGAGTGGCATAGAAATCTGCACCATGAATGAGAACATCCACTGTGGCCTTCTGAGTGTCGACGATACAAAGTGTGTTGACGACGTTTTGCGGAGTTTCTCCATCGGGGTCATCGGTATGGTCTTCGCGTATCGCAACTAGCAAGCTGGTCTCTTCGGGGTGAACCACAAAATTGGCATATCTCCAATTGGGGTTTTCTGTGGATGATATATATTGAGCACGTAATAGAAGAGGAGGTAAGGAAATCTATACCAGGAGTGACACGTTGCACAACTTGCGGTGTCTCTTTGAGGTTGATGGCGTAGATGCTGTTGTCGTGTTTAGATCTGTCTCCCGAATCATTGGAGAAGTAGAGTGTGTCATCATAAACAATCGCAGGAGCACCTCCATAGTCATGCACGAAGTCTCTCGCACTGTAATCCGATGGCAGGACATCTTCGTTACCATGTGTATCAACGACAACACAACGACCGCGATCCTTCGGCCGCTCCTCGAGGTGATAAACGGCCTTGGTGATAGGATCGACCAGGACATCGTCAAACATAATACTCTGTTGGGAATATAACCTATCCGCGTTCAAGACGACGACCAAGGGGACGTACATCAAAAATGACGTCAGGGGTAATAGGCGAAACCCATTCTCCGTATGGCGCTGTCGCTTTGTACATGAATTCGGGAGTTGAGAGGGGTGGTGAGACTGGTCAATGGATGGGTTCAGAGACTCTTACTTATATGGTGCCCGGAAAGCTAACGACAAAAAGAGGAAAGCATCTACGACACACCTACCATGCCCCGCCCCCAAAGATGGAACTCGAGACACCCGACTTACAAAACCGGGGTACGAAATGATGAATGGAAGATGACAACGATCAATGCAAATCCGTTAAAGGATAGACTTGGGGGGAAAGCTACCGAGGCACTTGCCAGAACGCCAAGCCATTCAGTTTGTAGTCCGAATGGGGCAAGATACAAAAACCATGACCTATGGGGAGGACTGTGGCCGTTGCAACCATTCCTTCGGCTACCCGACGATACGCAATAATGTAAAAGTTGCTTCAGCTGGTCTAGGGACCAAATTGAGGACAGGCCGGCCGCTACTAGCATTACGAAAAAGTGAATCAGCTCCGGGCCCGCAACTCGGCTGTCATGGTGGCCGTCAGCCAGTGGCACGGATGAGGGTCCTGCAATATTGCCAGGATAACGTGATAGCGCACCGTTCGCACAAGTCTAGGAGATAAACCGCGACCTCACACGATGGCTTGTAATATCCGCCCAAAAGTCAGTTAACTCATTTTGCAGACTGGGGTGTGTATGAACTGTAGCTTCTTTTTCTTGGTTCTCAACAAACTACCGGACTTACACACTGCCGGTTTCCCGATCCTTCCATATCTGCCAGTGGCGGATATGGGACCTTCAGGCCTCAGGCCTCAGGTTTCAGTCGGAAATAGGGACACCTCCCCGGTGCCATAGGAAACAAAAACGTCCGGACCCTTGGAAGAATCAAATTAGGGCTGCCGTGCCGAATAACGGGACCGAGGAAACGCACAGGTACCAACGTGCCAGCGAGAGTGGCACCGTGGTTGTCCGTGGGCGATTAGCATGTCGTTTGGTGAGAGAAGCTCCACTGTGGCCAATGCCGGTTGTGTTGTGCGCTAGGCGACTCGGATGCACACTGGACGGTCAATCACTCAATAATTTCGCGTAGGACGTGGCACACACTCCCCGCGTGGCAACCGAAACAGAAGCATGCTCCCTGGGGGTTCCTCGACACGGGGACAACCCTGACCGTGGACACGCCGGTGCTAGGACACAGCTCGACTCGGCTCTCCTCGGGCCTGAATGCCTTCTTCCCACTCCTCCAGCAACGAATCTGTTGGACCAGCAACCTGGTGAGTCTCTGGTGGGATGTGTAGTCAATCGGAAGTTGAAACCAGTACCACAATCAATGTCGTATAGTACGTCGCAATATCTACTTCTTGTGGGATAACTCTTCAGTGGTCTGAGTGATGAGATCAAATCCGAATGCCAAATCGCGGGAACCAAGGCAAAACAAAGACAGCACCTACTTAATGACCGCAAAATACCCAGACACACGTCTACCTTTATCAACACAACTGGACCGAATTCAAACCATGCCACACGGGGACCCCGCCCAAAGACAAACAGTAATACGACATCTTTTCATTTTTTTAAAATCCTTTATTTTCTTGTTCCATGGGACCGTCAGCGTCCCTTGCTAGGCATCAACTATTTGTACTGCATCATATGTACTTTATCTAATGTGTAGAGCGATGCTATGCGCTGTGTGGCTGCAAGGGTCGAGATCTTTGTACTGTGGTGGCACGTTGTGCGAGCAGTGTGACCGTGATTATGTGTGAAAAACCAAGTGGTGCTATGTACTTGCGTAGAAATATGGGTGGGGGGAATGCGGGGGCAGGAGATATGAACGAGTGAGAAAACATGTAATTGTAGGTTGGCAGGTTGACGTGGGTCGTAGTGGTGTGCGGTGCGTGGACGACAGAGCTGGCAAACCTCGAAACCCTCCGTCCCCGAGAGACCGCCGGCGGGGCGAGTGTGATACGCGTGCTACTATTTGCAGCGTCATCCTCAATGCCACCCTTTTCCCGCTGATCTAGACGGGTGGAGCAGCAGGACCGAAGCACTCTCATGCGAACTTCGATATCATAAACCTTCCATTGTCCCCGTGGCGCCCACTAGTAGAGACCAAGTCGGAAGAAGATGAGGCTCGATACGGCATCTTCGCATGTACCCCCGATCGTAGATGGAGGATTAATGTTCCAACGATTAGAACTGGCATCGAACCTGCCATTGCGCCACCAGGCTACCACCAATAACGGGAACCGAGGTTGTGTACAACGTTCCTTTATGTTCTGATCGGCTACTTAACACCGCAAGGAAACGGTCAGAGGCCGTAGGGTCAAACATGGCGTTACGAGATTGAAACACGTTTTGAACGGAGGCTTGGAGCACGTTTGAATCGAGGCAGCCCCAAATGTTCTGCGTAATGGAAGACAAGAAGGGCACCCACCAGAAGTAAATGAGGTTTGATCTGTGGTTCGGAATGGCAAAAATAGTCAGCGATAGCACGCACAGTGAGGCCGCGTTGTATTCATAGTATTTTCAAAAATCCACAGAATGATGGGCTGAAACCAGCCTGTGTGCCCCATACAATTAATGGATGGTTACTCGAAAGTAGAGTTGAGGAATTGCAAAAGATCCTCTCTGTTTGCATCCATCTCCAAGTCTCTTGAATCCTTGTGAACTTTCAGTTTGATCTAGTAAACCCATTAGTTCAGGTAGCCAAGTCGTTCGATCATGAAAACGACACCTTTTTGCCTGTCAGAACACTACGTTTCTCATCCTTTTCTCTCTTCTTCTCTTTGTGTCGCCTTTTCCTTTCACGATCCTTTTCCTTGTGTTTTGACTTGCGCCGTTCCTTCTCACGGCTGCGCGAGCGGGATCGCGAGCGGTGACGATTGTGTCCCCGTTCGTATGATCGAGATCGCGACCTTGACATGTGACGACTGCGTTTTGCACGGCGCTGAGAGTCGCTCGAGGCAGATGAACTCGACGACGACGAACTCCCACTGCGACGGCCTCTTGGGGTCTGTGGAGCGGCCATGTCATACATACACCTTTTGAGGTCAGCTACCCAATGTCTTTCAAAAGTTCGTGAGACGTACAACACTGCGGCCTCTGCCCCGGCTCGGTGCTGCCGAATCCCCACGTGCACAATCATGACCCCGCTCCTGTATGAGTTTGAGCAATGGACACCAGTGCACGAACGTAAGCTCACAATTTTTCGGGCTTCATCACGTTTGTAAGAACGATGAGGACTACACGACCTGGAGCGCTTGTGGTCCCAGCGCCTGTATTTATCGTCGTCTCCACCACGCCGACGGCCGCTGCGCTCAGGAGAGCGAGGTCTACTGTCTCCTCTGACCTGTTCTGTTCGCGCCAATTCCATGGATGTTGCGTTTTTCGTTCAGGGTTGTGAGCCGCCCAGAATTACCATCCATGTTCAATGAAACGTCAGGGCGACCAGGAGTGAACCGAGGTGAGTTGCGGGTTTGGACAGATAGAGAAATGGCCCTCACCCCTGCGTCTATGATGACGTTCGGAATGATAAGTAGAACGCTCGTGCGGCGAGTACTCGGACATAGCGAAGTGATGACGGTCTCACGTCAAGTTTTGTCAGAGCGTGCCAAGTCACACAAACCCCGTCACACAGCCACATTCTGACTAAGCGACTAAGCTGCTGCCAAGTACTGCTAGGTAATTAGTCACAGCAATCATCCCGAACTTACCGAGTGAGTTTCTTTTTACCACCTGGTGAGTGGAGATGTACGCACCCTAACGTGATGCTCAGGAGATATCCTACTGCACTCTCCAGCAAATCTGGGCATGCCACCCTAAAAGTACGTGGGAACTGTGGCATATACATGTATGTCATCGTGATTCTTTCGTACCTAGTTAACTCGTTCAAGGACTGATGAACCTGGAAGCGGCAAGTACTGTATAGCTTCAGGCTGTGCGTCATCTGTTGATTGGTTCGTATCCCGTCTTCTTGTTGGGGTGTCACGATACTCGTTTGAATGTCATCATTGCAGAACACGCTATCACTAATTCAGTTACAGTGGCACTTCGTGTAGGTCCACATACGCGACCGTGTGGGCCCCTAAATGGGGCTCCGTGTCCCACTAAAATAACATGTCTACGAGTGGTATACTCGGTCATTCATCCCTTGCCGTGATAGTTTATGGTCGTAGGACTGACGTTCACCATCGACCAAAACAGGGACAATGCTGTGCGAGCATTTCAATCTCATTCGTAGCGTCCGCTGATGGAGCGGCCCTCCGCTGCTTCCTTGGGGCAAGGCGTCAGCGTTTCATCGATTACGGCTACAGCTGGTCCAATCAATTCCGTTCGTTTGGCAGTTCAACCCATAGAACCACATAAACCAGCTTTGCCACGTGTACCACATGAGGCATCTCCTGAATGTTCCTCAAGGCGTTTGTTGGCCCACTCTCTTCCAGGCTGACAAACATACTCTTCCGCCATGTGGTGATGTGGGCGTCGCTTGCAAAAATTTCTGTCACATAAAACTCGTCTTCGTTTTTCGTTCTCGGCGCGTTTGACGCCTTCAAGTTCAAACTCAATTGTTCTAGGTCCCGGTACTATTGTTTCATTCATCGACGGGCGGACATTGACTCCTTAACGTGCCGTGACTTTCTTTCAGATGCTGTCAGTCGAACGCGTTGCAACCCCGCAAAGCAATGATGTCCGCACATTGCCCATTGAAGCGACTTTGCTGCGTTCTTTGCAAGACGGAAATTACATCTCCCCTGCATTGTCGATACCGGTCGAAGTCATCTCAAACATATTCGGTTTCGCACTCCATTCATCCCACGACCCTATCTCACAGTCGATTACGATTTCTCACGCGTGTAGACATTGGAGGCGGATTGCTCTTTCGACGCCTTCCTTGTGGACATCTATCTGTCTTGCCCTTCCCCTCACCAAGAGCCAACTCGCGCGTGCGAGCGCATGGATTACCCGCTCTCACAATCGCCCTCTCGACATCCATATGGACTTTCGCGATCCGTCCTGGGACTGGGATGAAGCATCCCACATCTTTGGTTCCAAAGCCATGGACAGTGTGTTGCGCTTCCTCGTACCACAGGCGTCGCGTTGGCGGTCCATCGAGCTCCTCACGGACACCTGGGCCCCCATTTTCACGTTCCTTTCATGCACTACGACTATCGACTTGGCACCTCTCCTGCAAACCATTCGGCTCGCGAGATGTAACGAGTACTTTATGGTACCTGGCGAGGTATTCCAGCCGGAGAGCCTGGCCCTTCCGATCGCCTGGTTTAAGGGGGGGACCAGCCTCCGTTATCTCCGTCGTGTATCGCTTTCCGGCGTTCACGTCGATTGGGCGCGGTCTGGTCTCACTGGTCTCTGGGAGTTGGAGCTGAGGTACCATGCTCAGGACGTCATGCCGACTCTCCGGGAATTTCGACGCATCCTATGCGCAAACGCAGGGCTCGAGCGCCTCGTCATCCTTGGATGGGGTCCAGGGATGGATCACACGATAGAAAATGAACGTGGAAGTGATGATCTGCAAACAATCAATCTGCCCAGGTTGGAAGAATTCGAGTTCGGCCTCATCGACGTGGGATACGCCATCAACCTTTTGTCGTTGTTCTCCTTCCCGAGCCTCCGAGTACTTTCGATCGAAGACGCCGCCTTCGGGATCCAGCTGTGTGAGCGCCAGGACTGTTCGCGGCTGTTTCATCACCTCGTGAGGATGAGTGCAGCGGAGCGGGTACCATCATGTGTTCCGCTGTCTCATCTTCGAGAGTTGTCATTGCGAAACATCTATGCAGATGGTAGTTCTGTCCAGAATCTGTTTGGTCATTTGCGCAGTGTGACGTCGCTCTGTCTGGACCACGTTGACGCTTCACCCCTTTTGGCAATCTGTTCCATGCTCCATGCCTGCGACCATCTCCAAGTGTTGACCCTCAAGGACATGGAATCTGCGACAGTGGCTCTCGTGCTCTCGTCACACTTCCTTCCGTCCCACCTTCGTGTCTTCCTCGAGGACGAGGAAGAGGAAATTGATTGCCCTGACATCGGAGTTGTAACAGATTCCTTATGACGCACTGGCTTATTTACCTCGTCCGTCGGCTTCCCGAACCCCCATTATTGCACGAGATGACGTACCCCTACTCCTATGCCCTACTTTACTGTTTTCTTTGAATATCTCCCGCCTATTCGAGACGACGACCTGGCTTGGACGCTGCGCTGTGCGCTAGAACACCCCACCACCAGTATGGTATATGTCCCCTCTGCATTATTACCTCGTGTAGCTCTCACCGTTTTGGCTATTCGTTCCACATTTACCATCATCCAGCCTTTGATCACCGTCATCGCAGGTTGGATGAGTATCTCCGAGGGTTTGCTGTTAATTACCAACGATAAACCCGTATTTCATTAAAAAACACATCCCTTTCGTAGTCTGATGCTCAAATCCTCTCAGCCATCACTGAATCCAGTTAGGCCCTGCGGCATGGCTAACGTCACGGAAGACTGAACCACCCGATCACTCCCCGCATGCTAGCAGCCTTGCCCATATCTAGATCACCATGGAAAATTTCCTGCCACGTCATTCTCAGGAGACCACATTTCCAATGCAACGAATGTATTGGTTGTTAGACCCATGGTAACGATATCAAATCGGTTTATGGCAGCGTTCATACCCGCTGTCTGACGGCCACAGTGGCATCATGCGCTTGACTACCTGATATGGTGTCTGGTTGTCTGCTTCCAGCCACTCTTGACGCGCGAGAGTCTCGAGTTTCAGAGCATTCGGGACAAGTGTGGTAACGGGGTGGCAACATTTGTTCCGTCGGCTTTCAAGCGGGGGGTGAACAAATGACCGCGTTGGCTACAGTCGCGATACGACGGTGGATGGTTGCGAACGGAGTCGTGTCTCCAGAACTGTGTGCCACGTGATGATGATATCACCAATGCACTGGGCAATGTCGAGGGGGGGCTGCAATGCAGCATCGTCGACGAGCCCATGCGTCACGACATCGAGCTGCTGACTCATCGATACCCTCGATTACCTCTCACGGTGAAAATGCACCAGTGGATCATGAGCGCGCCGTTGCTCAGCATGGGAACGCCCGACTCCAAAATCAGTATTCCCGAGGCTCGAGGCTCGGTTGTGGCCACTTCCGAATCTCACGAAATGACCCTGGAGGGGACGTGATGACGAGAGAAGCTGAGTTTTTTTTTCTGGGAATCCGACATGACGGGCGTCATGGGTCGAAAAGGGTGGGATAAGTACTTCGTCGAGCTGTGCAATAATAGAGTTGTCGAGGCTCGATTGGCCGCGCTGGGCATTAGTGTACAGGGTTGCCGAGAAGCGTGTTTCACGAAAACGAAACGGTGAATCAGGTTCGTGGAACGGAGGGTAAAACGGGCGCATGTTTCATTGGCCGCGCGCGACGGGAATGAGCGAATCGAGGTGCGCAGACAGCTTCTTACAACTGACAACGTTTCTCAAATGACTGACGTGCTGAAAGACAACCACCGAGTACGGTACGATACGCCGATACGCGATGTACGTACGTCATCTGTAGGACAGCACGATTGATGTGATAGAAGGTCCAAATCACCGTCGCAAGGAACGGGAGCGGGAATGACAACGACAACCAGGACCGGGTGAGATGAAAAGAACGTTCGAAAAAGGCAAGAGTTGTATGATCGTAGCAAAGTTCCGGTCGTCACTGAGTCGGTTTGTTCATGGGCAGTCCTTTAACCGGCGATGCCACTGGCACATAAATTCCAGCCTTCTTGCAGAATGATTCGCTGCCCCTCGCCCCGCTTTTTGTCCACACATCTCTACTGGTGCTCGGCTCCCCACCGTTCTTTGACGTCGTCCATCCCTTCTCATGTTCTCTTCTCGTTTTCTGGCCCCAGCGGTCGTCTCTTTCGCTCTGATTCTGAGAGCCCATGCTGAGACCCATACCATCTCATTCGTAAACCAGTGAGTGTCGACCATCTCGAATCTGTCATTGAGCGCTATCTAACGGTAATTACCAGATGTGGCTTTGGTCATGTGTGTCCGCTGTGTCTCGCAATCGTCAACGACGTCTTAACCCGTTCTTAGCCTGCGCTCATAGAAAATGGTATCAATATCCTCAATGGTAACAGCTATACGACCGGCGCTCCCTGGTCCGGAATTGCGTAAGTCACCGTCGGGCATCTGGAGCACATCGCTCAAACTGCCGGAACCCTGCTGATACCCTTTTTTCAGCTACCTTCAGACAGGTATGCTCATATTTATCCCCAGTGGGGCGAGCTTCCTTTCTCATTTCACAATTAGGTTATTGTAACACCAATGGCGAAAACTGTACTCTTGTGGAGACGACGCTCCACAACCCGCAATGTGCGGGATGTGGTTCAAGCACGGACCTTTCTTTGATACCCCCGTGAGTATGATCTCGGACAGTTACCTCGTCTGCCAAAGTTGTTGATGAGTGGCCAGCCATCAATATAGCGTCACAACTTCGTTCGCGTACGTTGAGGTCTTGATCATGTCCTAGGTCTTTCATGTATTCATGTCCTTTGCAGATATTACAATGGTTGCAATGGTCAAGGCAAAACTTGTACGTTACCCTAATCTTCATCGTCTGGTATCATATATACTCATTTACCCCCGACACAAAGGTACGAGTGAAGGCTGTGTCGGCAGTGCATTTTTTGGTCCCAATGATAACTATGTCCAGGTTGCCTGCCAGGTCAATGACGTGAGTCCTGAACTTTGGTCGTGTGTGTTAACTGGGTTCTGAACTCCATACCCATAGGTTAACTTGTTGGTCGCGTTCTGCGCGGATGCTGCACAGTTCGTGTCCGGTGCCGGGGCTGTTGCTAACAATGGGGGCAATTATTCCCCGTCGACGAGCTCTCCTGCAACACCGACAAGTTCTCCGCCGACCAATACACTGCCGCCGAGCTCACTGCCCACGCCGCCGACCACCACCAGCTCGTTGCCTTCCACCACGCCTCCGGAGTCTCTGCCACCGGTGACTCCATCGACGTCATCAACCCCTACCTCCGCTACCCCTACCCCTACCTCCACCCCTACCCCTACTTCTACGCCAGCCCCCACATCAGCCGGCACCAGCTACCTGGAATGTGGCGGAGAGACCACACCGATACCTTCCTCCACGCCGACCCCGACATCTACTGACAACAGCGGTTCAGACTGCGGAGGCGAGACCGGATCGACAACGCCTTCTTCCACGCAGATACAGATTCTCGTTCCCAGTGAACCTGCAACGTCCGCACCCGCCTACTCGCCGACGTCCGCGCCTGCATACTCGCCCACCTCCGAGCCCTCTTCAACGCCATCAACGTCAGCATTGCCTTCCGCCGGCTCGAGCTGCCGTCCCCGTCCTACTAGTCTCACCCCGTCTAACTCCGCTCCGATCAGCTCCGGTACCCCAACTACTTCCACTCCTTTGACCACCGCTTCGGCCACACCTTATGCCAAATTCCGTCGCCACCGTCGCTCTAGCCGCATGCGTTACTAAACAAAAAGAACAAACAGGGCGCGTAGCAGAGCTCGATATCCCTTCCTCCCTCACTACAAGTCTTTCCATTCTTCGTTATCAAAGGCAAGGCCCTGTAAATGCCTTTTAAGGTTACGTATTTGTTGTGCAGCTCGTTGACTCGGGCCAGTCCCTTGCATGTGTCTTTTGTTCTGTTTGGGTTGCTGTATTGGTCTTTTTGTCCTGCCGGTATAGTGTCTTTCCTTCAGCCTTTTCGAGCTCCGCGTGTCTGTGATACCTGGATGCATGTATCTTGGCGCTATGGGTGTCGTGTACGTAGCTGGAGGCCTCTGAGATGGTCATTTTCTATACAACACGCGCCGTATACCCGAGAGTTTTGTTCCCAGCGTGGCCCGTTCTGTATGAGATAGATTCTAGAAACCCAAGTACAGAATTTTGGCTCTTTTCTTGGGTGACCATGTGTTGCTTTAATCTTCTTCAGATCAGGATCACGATTCATTATCCAGCTACCGGACAATATAAGGTCACATAAGAGAAGATGGTATTTCGAGATTCGAGGTTGCCATGGAGCAAAGGAATCCATATTATTAAAGTAAAATTTCCCATGAATCAGCCCACTCAGCCGTTCGGACCTACGAGGCGTGATCGAAATTAGCCTCCGCAGCCGTCGGACATGCCAGCATCATGTGGGCTGACCCCATGCCCAACTGTGTGACCCACCCGCACCCGATTTATTGCTCGCTTATTTAGACTGTTGTCTGTCAATCCAAGCAGACCGGCTAGATTACACCTTTAGGATCTGTACCTTATCGACAAACGTTTGATCGGACGTCCAGTACCTGGATACTGGCGGTGGTTGTCAAGGTCACGATCGTAGCCGCACTTGAATCGATGCCAGTCGCAAGCTGTAACTCCGTTGTCTGCCTCAGGCACGGCCAACTATGTGGATCCGACCCAGGTCAATTTTATATCTGGTGACGTGCTTCGGGGCCCGAGAGCATGTCTGGCTCTACCTGACCTCCATAGCCTGAGATTTAAACTTGGTTTGCATCCTTTCTCATCGTTTTTTTGCCACATGTGATCGGCCAGAGAACTCTGTGCGCCACAAACGTCAAACTTGATTTTCGCTTGTCGACGCCCTCACAGCTCTGCAGCCTCATTCTCGCTCGCTCTTCACAAACAAGGCAGTCCCGTGTGACCTTCGAGCGGGCGTATGTGGCCCAGAATATGTTTCGATTTTCTACGGATGGAGATTCTGGTCTAGACCCCAGTGAGCACCAACTCCGTTATTTTCATTCCAAATAGCTGCGATAGCCTCGGAAGCCGCAGAGGGACGTAACTTGATGTACCGCACCACTGGTCCACAGCGTCCGTTCTGCCGCCCAAGTATAACAAGAGCAAAGTTGGGAAGCATGTGTCGGGAGCGCGATGAGTGCGCGAGACCTGTCCGAGAGCAAAGCACATGAACTCGGAATGCTATATCTCAACTGGACGAAACCCGTGACACTCCCATGGACGACAGTTCGAGCGAACACTTGGCTTTAACGAGGATGTCATGCCAGGATCATATGAGACTGCCAACAGGGGTTCCTCTGGAACTTTTGGCTAGAGTCTATCTTCGGACGTTGCCAACGACCAAGTGCCGGATTCACCACCAAGTCTTTGAATGTCGTCCAATCGTGACTGCCGTAAACCAAACCGTATCGGCTACAAACAGAATGCTAAGTCATTCATCTGTAAGTTGTGCAAAAATAATCGTTGGGTCGCTTCGCATAAATACCAGCTGAAACCATGCCAAATGGCTCATCACCTTCAATCCATCTCATCCTCCTGGTGACAACACACAGTTACTTTGAGCATGTCTCTCCCAGCTGTTCTTACCCTTGGTGCACTCGCCAAGTCCGCCTTCGCTGCTGCAGTCTCGTACTCATTCACGGCCCCGGCCACGTCGTGCGTAATTCATTATGACAGTGTCATAAACCAACTCACCTGCAGCCTGTCAGTCCTACCGACACCTCCTCTTTCTATATCGGCGCGTCGAACGGGACTCTGGAGAATAGCCAACTGGTGCCTGGAGTTGTCTTCGATCGCTTTATTCAAATCTGGCTCGAAAATACCGACTACCATGTAGCGGCCGCGCAATCCATTTTCCAGAACCTGTCGACACAGGGCATCACTCTTACGGGCTATTACGCATTGACCCATACGAGCGAACCCAATTATCTCGCCGCCGCCGGAGGTGATTTCTGGGGACTATACAATGACAATTTGGAATACATCCCAACCAATATATCCACCGTCGTGGACCTGTTGGACGAGAAACAGATTAGTTGGGCTGAATATCAAGAGAACATGCCGACCGATGGCTATCCTGGTTTCAGTTTCAAGAATCCTGACAATTACACCTACTACGTCCGCAAGCACGACCCTCTTATTGTCTACAATTCGGTCGCCATGAACGCAACGCGCGCCGCGCGTATCAGAAACTTCAACGATTTTGCTGTCGATGTGAGATTGCTCGTGTGAAATTTCAGCTGCCCGCACCTGACCTTTTTGCAGCTCGGAAACAACTCGCTTCCTCAATGGATCTTCGTCACGCCTAACATGAAAGAGTTCGCATTGAGTTCTTCTATCATTTGAATACTATTGACGGTATCATTGCAGTGATGGTCACGACACGGGCATCGTCTATGCTTCAGACTGGCTAGAGTACTGGCTCGTCCCCCTCCTCGAGGACCTCCAATTTAACACGCCCAAGACATTGATCTTGTTGACTTTCGACGAGTGAGCATAATTTGGTATGCGTGGCGTTATCCGGGGACTGACCGTCAAGCTTTCCAGAAACGGAACGCATGCTATTAACAATAACGTGTACGCTGTTCTCCTCGGTGGTGCTGTTCCTAGAGAGTTGAGGGGTACCACCGATGACACATTCTACACCCACTACTCTACGTAAGACTTCCCTCGTGCACGTCGATTGCTGCGCGCTCACGTCCGTTCAGTATTTCGACCGTCGAAGCGAACTGGGACCTCGGTAATCTCGGTCGTGGAGACACCAACAAGACGATGGCCAGTAAGTGTCGCAAAGATTATTTTAGAGTGAACGTGATTTAACTCGGTTTTTTTAGATGTCTTCAGCCTCGTAGCCAATGCCACGGGTTACAAGAACAATGGCCTTACCAACAGCTCAGACCTACCTCTTCTCAACGTCAGTGGGGCCTATCCCGGACCTCTGAACCCCCAGTACTATGTTCCCTATCTTGCCCCCAACACATCGGGCACCGGTGGTGGAAGTGGACCAACCTATGTTGCGCCTGGTACCAACATGTCTCTGAACGCCTCAGACGCACCTGCGCCGGTCAACTTGACTGCCGTATGATCCCCACTACCAATGTTCATCGATGGGTCTGTGCGTACTGACATCCGAGAGTTGGTTGTGGGCTCTATCGATTACATGTTCTGCCGTCGCACAGCTCAGAATAATTCGACCTTGTGTTTTTTTTGTTCAACAAAACAATGAAAGTAATGTATTTGTGTTCTGCGGTGTGTTGCTGAGTCGACAATTCTGTGAATTAGTCACTGGTCCTGACCCGTCAGGACCAGTCAGGACTGCTGAGTAATTCACATTGAACAATGATCACACGAACGTAACCACTGAACTTTGCACTGGTGGAACCATCGATTCCGAACCAAGGTTACCGGACTGCTAGCTGCGTAATTCGATTCCCGGGTGTCTGGGGATGAGCATTATGCCAATGAGTTGACTGCTCAAGAGGCTCATGGCGTCTGGTACGGCCGCCGTCGGTCCCAGTTGTGTCAGCTTGCTCGATAAGCCGCGCCAGTGTCAAATCGCTCGTGTGAAGATAATCACTCGCCAAAACTTGACAAGCGTCACCGGTCGGGATCGGTTGTTTGCCAAACAATGTGGGTGGCTCTGAGCGGAAGAGCGTCGCCGCAGTGACAGTTGTGCGGATGGCACTGATTGGCACGCGTCCGCATATTTGAGGGTGAGTATGCAAGAAGGTAACTCGCAATTCTCACCCGCGGTACACTTGATCCGCCATGAATTTTAAAAAAAAAAACAGTTCAAGTTTGGTGTGTCTTTTCTTGCCGACTTCATGTGATCGGCCGAATGACTCTGCACAGTATTAGCAACCAACTACGGATTTGACCTTTCACCTTTTGACTGATCTCCGCAAATAATGCGACTCTGGTGGAACCTTCAAGCGTACGTGGCGTCCCCGTTTGAGATAATGCTGTCGTGTTTTATCCATGGGCCACCAGAGTCCAGTTTTTGTGCTCAACGTAACCACCGAGGCTCGTAGACAGAGGATGATGAAGAAACCTGCCTGATGTTCACACCGCTTCAGTGGACCCCAACCCCTACACTACGGTAAAAATATACCTGCCTGGGCCAGGAGGTTCGGAACATGATGCAATGGGCACCCATTTAAAACACCAGGCGCTGTGGGGTTCGCGCATCGAACAGGCACGTTCGTGCCCCGAAACACCACGTGAACTAGGACATCGTATTTTTGATTGGCATAAACTTGTCTTACTCCCATGGGCGACAGCTCGAGCGAACACTTCACTTTAATAAGAGCGTCATGACAAGAGCGTATGGGAATTGCGGCTAGGTTTTCAACGAGGTTTCGCCTGCAGGGTCTATCTTCGGAATCGGCATCGACAAAGTTCTGCGGCTGTCATTGTTTATTTTCAACATTGGCGGCAGAAATAACAGCAAGCCATTGCTTCAATACGTTGGGCAAAAATAGTCTTATGGGTCGCCTGCATAAATACCAGCTGGAATCCTGGTAGGAGTCTCATTCCCTGTGGTCCATCTCATTTTTGTGGTGACAACGCGAGGCAACTCTGGGCATGTCTCTCTCAGCCCTCCTTGTCGTTGGCGCAATCGCCAAGTCCATCTCTGCCCAAACTCTCTCGTTCACCACTCCGGCCGCCTCGTGTGTAATTAATCTTGTCATTTTTGGCAGTTATCTGACCTTGGCAAATCCCACCAGCCCTACTGACACGTCATCTTTCTATGTCGGTGCCTCAAACGGAAGCCTCTCTCATACCCCCAAGGTTCATGGGCGGGCTTTTGATCGAATTATCCATATCTGGCTCGAAAACACCGACTACTCACAAGCAGCCCCTTTGGACACTTTCAAATACCTCTCGACACAGGGTATCACTCTCACAGGTTACTATGCACTGACTCACACGAGCGAGCCAAACTATATCGCTGCTGCCGGAGGTGGCTTCTGGGGACTTTACAACGATAACTTGGAATATATCCCGACAAATATGTCCACCATCGTGGATTTGCTGGACGAGAAGGGGATCAGTTGGGCTGAATACCAAGAGAACATGCCGAGTGATGGTTATCCTGGCTTCAGCTTCACGAACCCCGATGGCTACACCTACTATGTTCGCAAGCACAACCCTCTGATCATTTACAACTCGGTGGCCATGAACGCAACACGTGCTGCGCGCATCCGGAACTTCAACGATTTTGCCTATGATGTAGGATCGTTAACACGAATGTTCGGATGGCGACTTAATCACCTTACAGCTCGGAAACAACTCGCTCCCACAATGGATCTTCGTCACACCTAACATGAAAGAGTTTGTGCTGGGTCTCTGTATTACCTGAAAGATTACTGATGGTCACATTTCAGCGATGGTCACGACACGGGCGTGGCCTACGCTGCAGAATGGCTGGAGTACTGGCTTGTTCCCTTGCTGAAGGACCATAAATTCAACTCGGAAAAGACATTGATTGTGTTGACTTTCGACGAGTAAGTAGAATTTGGTACGAATCACATCTGCTGGCACTGACCACCGGATTCACAAGGAACAAAACGTATGCCATCAACAACAACGTGTACGCTGTTCTCCTCGGCGGTGCAGTTCCTAATGAGCTGAGGGGTACCTTTGATGACACATTCTACACCCACTACTCTGGGTAAGAACCCCTTTAACAGTATTCCAACGTATTGAATTCCCTTCAGTATCTCGACAGTTGAAGCAAACTGGGATCTTGGTAACCTCGGTCGTGGAGACACCAACAAGACGCTGGCCAGTAAGCATCGTAGACTGATTTGGCATGAGCGTTTCTTACCTCGTTCTTCTCAGACGTCTTCAACTTTGTCGCGGAAGCCACGGGCTACCAGAATAACGGCCTCACCAACAGTTCACACCTGCCCCTTCTCAACCTCACCGGCCACTATCCCGGACCTTTGAACCCTCAGTACTATGTTCCTTACCTCGCCCCCAACACCTCGGCAACTGGCGGTGGTCACGGACCAACCTATGTCGCTCCCGGAACCAACATGTCATTAAATGCCTGGGACGCGCCTGCGCCTGTCAACTTGACAGCCACGTGAGCTCCGCAAATCGCGACCATAGATGGTTCTACCCTAGTTGGCATCCTGAAAGCCATCAAATATGGATCCCGGATTAATTAGTTTTCCTTTTTTGTAAAGGACAGTTCTACTTCACCCCTCTTATTCGATGGATTCTCGAAAGGAATGTATATTCGTGTCTTGACTTGAGCGGCGTGCCATTCAAAAACCTTGCACACGGGATCGAAGAGCGTTCAGCTTCGAAACCGCCACGAGGTGAGTTTGAAGTCCAGGACTCAAACTTGAAGCACACACGATTGGTAGCCTAGCTCGAATGTCGACATTCGTTCAACATGTTGCCCAAGATATCCCATTGCCCAAAACACACGCCAGGCGTGGGCACTCTGCGCCACTGCGAAACATGCTAGATTTACTCGGTTTTATCTGTAGGATTGGAACAGCCCCCGCGAGCCTGAAAGAGTGACCTAATCCGGTGACTGGCTAAATCAGTCTGTTTAAAAACTGATTTCCCCAAGCCGTGCAGCATGCGCATGTCGGTGTAGCCTTGAAGCGAATGTAAGATCCCTGTTCAGATTACTAATCTTCTCGACTTGTAGGACCGTCCGACGTACTTTGAAACACCAGGGTAGACCACCAACGTTTCATTTTCAGTTCATAATGACTGCAACAGATTCAAGCAAATGGTGCTATTGTCTGAGGTACCGTGTTGGGTCTATAGCATCCCTCCATTGTGAATTCAGTGAAGGAATTATATTCCTAGACATTCACAGTTATTCATTTTGAGACACTAAACATAAAGTTGACTTTGCAGTAGGATCCAAGTACACATATGCATATCTAGTCTATCATTAAGTAGTCAAACCATGAACTTCATGTTTTAATGCCATTATCATGAATTATCGTGGATATCTAGGGGTATCATCACCTCACCAATTTCCCGATGCTCGTACCGCGGAAATAAGGCAGAGGCAAAGAGGGGAAGCGTGTGCCGACACGCGGCCCGACCCAAGATGGGAGTGTGCATGGCACGTTCGTGATGAAAACACTTGGAACACCGTCTTTCGATTGGGTGAGGTATATCGTGCTCCCACGGGGGACAGCCCCAGAGAACACTCCATTTTCTATTTTATTTTACATAAATCCTCGTTTTTTGTCCCGACAGCTTGCTTGTCAGAATGGTATGAGCAGTGGGGTTTTGGGGGGCGACCTCGAGTGTGGGGTGTAGGAGCTTGAGAAGCAGTCGGCGACAACTAGCATCGACTCAGTGATCCTGAGGCTCGTTGATTGTCATCCAACCGCAACCGCATGGGTAGCTGGGAGAATGTCAAGATGCGCATCTATGAGTTGGGCAAAAATAATCTTTCTTGCCGTTCGCATAAATACTCGGCCAGGATCGTCAGAGAGGTCTATTGCCTTCACCCAGCTCATTCCAGTGGTGACAACTTTGGCATGTCTCTTCTAGCTCTTGTCCTTGGCGCACTCGCCACGTCGGCTGTGGCTCAGACGACAATGTCTTTCACCGCCCCGGCCGCTTCGTGTGTAATTCACGCTGATGTTCCCGATAACCAACTAACCTGACCACCCCACAGTCCGACTGATACGTCGCCCTTCTATGTCGGCGCATCGAACGGAAGCCTCCCTCACTACGTTCCCGGGTGTGCTTTTGACCGGATCATCCAGATCTGGCTCGAAAACACCGACTACTCACAAGCAGCCTCACTGGAGACCTTCAAATACCTCTCGACACAGGGTCTCACTCTCACAGGTTACTATGCCTTGACCCACCCGAGCGAACCCAATTATATTGCCGTTGCCGGAGGTGGCTTCTGGGGATTGGCCACCGACAACTTGGTATACATCCCATCCAATATGTCCACCATTGTGGACCTCCTGGAGGAGAAGGGGATTAGTTGGGCTGAATATCAAGAGAACATGCCAAGTGATGGCTATCCTGGTTTCAACTTCACGAACTCCGACGGGTACACATACTACATGCGCAAGCACAACCCTCTGATCATTTACGACTCAGTGGCCTTGAACCCAGGACGTGCTGCGAACATTAGGAACTTCAACGACTTTGCCTATGATGTAAGATTGTTAGCATGAATGTTCTGGTGTCGGCGCCTGATTTTTTCGCAGCTTGGAAACAACTCGCTCCCGCAATGGATCTTTGTCACACCCAATATGAAAGAGTTTGTAATGGGTCCTGTATCGCCTAAGATACTACTAATGGTCACATTTCAGTGATGGTCACGATACGGGTGTGGCCTATGCTGCGGAGTGGTTGAATTACTGGCTCGTTCCACTGCTCAAGGACTACAGATTCAACTCAGAAAGGACATTGATCGTGTTGACCTTTGATGAGTGAGTAGAATTTGGTACGCGCAGCATTTGTTGGTACTGACCATCTATCCCGCAAGGACCGGAACAGATTCCATCAACAACAACGTGTACGCTGTTCTTCTTGGTGGAGCCGTTCCTGAATACCTGAAGGGTACCACCGATGACACATTTTACACCCACTACTCCACGTAAGCCTTCCTCTCTAGCTTTATTCTCCCTTATTCAATTCAGGCACCTTCAGTCTCTCGACAGTTGAGGCAAACTGGGACCTCGGTAACCTCGGTCGTGGAGACACCAACAAGACGCTGGCTAGTAAGCGTCGTGGATTGATTTAGTTGAACATGACTTACCTCGCCTTTTCAGACGTTTTCAAGTTTGTCGCGGAAACCACTGGCTACCAGAACAACGGCCTCACCAACAGTTCACACCTGCCCCTTCTCAACCTCACTGGGACCTACCCTGGGCCTCTGAACCCCCAATACTATGTTCCTTACATCGCCCCCAACACCTCAGCAACTGGTGGTGGCCACGGACCGACCTATGTTGCGCCAGGCACCAACATGTCGTTGAACGCTTCGACCGCACCTGCGCCCGTTAACTTGACGGCCCAATGATTTGCACGGGGACCTACTGGGCATCTGTGGGTTTGCTGAAACTAATGGACTGACGTGATATCAGTTATGATTGCCTATCCTTGTACTTCGCTACCGTAGCGCATGGACCATCGTTTAGACAAATCCAAATCGAAGAAAACAATATATTTCATGAATTGATGATCATCGAATTGCATGAATGTGATCAAAGAATTGGAGTTGCCATTCAGTCACGTCTGAGCGGACTGAACGACACCGATAGCAAATGGCACTCCACCGCGAGAAAACCCTTCAGACCCACGAATTCACCGCCACTCGCCTAATTAGCCCCACAAACTCAAAGCCGCACCGTGCTGTGCGTTGCAGAACCTTAAACCTCACTGATCCAACTTTGCGCACTTTGACTCAGGGTCCGTACTGTCAATGTATACAGGGAAAATATCAATGAGTGGCACTGAGCCATGCTTCCACTCCGTCCAACATTAATTCTATCAAACGCAATGTCTCTCGATGACCAATCAGCCTGCGGTGCCCAAACGTTGTTCTTTTTCGCATCGACCCTGATGGTCCAGCCCAATCTAGACCCCTCAATTGCTAAACCGAAGCATTGGGTCCTGCATTAATCTTTTTTTTTTTTGGAAAGACGATGGGCGGTGACCATGCCATGCGGGATGGGGTACTTGAATATCGCTGACCGAGAAGCATACCTGGATGCCATCATGACCTGATATACACCCTCGCCTCGTATCCTCGCAACCTCAAGATCCCCGTCTTTGCCTCCGCTCCCAGCGGTCCGGACTGAGCGCCGTAATTGCACAGCACTAACTCCGACTCAAGGTCGCCTCCGCGGCTACCATCAACACCGAGGAGGGGCAACCCCAACCCCAACCCCGACCCGTCCCCAGTCGTACCATCACCAAGCGGTACCTCGACGGTATCCGTCGAAAAATTGAGCACCACCCATGCACGCACGGATCCCAACGTACGAACGTACGCAAACACCCGCTCGTCCGATTCGAGACGCATCTCAAAATCGCCATAAATCTGTGGGTATGGATCGGGGACGGGTTCGGTCTGGGAAGCTAATGTTTAGAAGCCGGTACGCACCAAGACGTCGTGTGCTTTTCGAACGCTGATGGCCCGTTTCCAGAACGCGAGTACGCTCTCTGGCTCGATGGTCTTTCCATGGCCGAGGTGTGGTTGGGACTCGTCAGCGGCATTCCATCCCTCACGGGCATCGTCCTCGTAGGCACGCATCCAAGGTGTACACGTCGTGAACCCAGCGTTTCGGGTGGCGTTCCACTGTGGGAAATATCAGGTATGGTCTAGGCACCGGGGGGGATGGAAGCAAATGCAGTAACGGATCATAGAACCACAAATACAGGGTGAAGATAAATAAACCGAGACACGAGGAAACAAGGGCTGCGCAAAGCGTGGACAGGTGAAATGGTGAAATTGTGACAACCGTGACAATGTATAGGTGAACGTAAGTCATGGCAAAAACCTGTGGGGGAACGGCAGTTTGACGTGGCATACGGGGAAGTGTTGCCGCAAACCACCTCATCGACGTACAAAGGAGATACTTGTCTTGCTGTGGGCTCACCTGCATTGGGATACGGGCATGATCTCGGGCTTTTTGCTGAAATCCATCCAACACGTCGTCCATATTGACATCCTCTCTCCGTTCGTTTGCTTGTCTTTGTCCTTTGATCCTACATCCAGTGTGAGAAAGAGAGGACAGGAGGTGGAGGAGAGGGAGGAGAGCCCAACCCCTTTCCCCACATACGCCATACTCACACCTGCCAGTAATTCTGCGACGCTACGTCCTTGTACTCCTCGATCCCCCATGTCCTCGGAAAGTTATTCATCCCGAGTTCCTGTCCTTGATACACGTACACCGTTCCCGTCTGTGTGACCTCGAGGACAGCCAACATCTTGGCAGAGATCGCTCGCCACGCCAGAGAATCATTCCCGAAACGAGATACGGCGCGTGCATGGTCGTGGTTTTCAATGAAGACCCTGGAGGATTTCGACGACGTGTATGACGGACGGCATACATGATGGGCAGCACCCACACCACAACACACGGCATGACAAACAAGCGGTCAGTGTCACATATACGGGTTCATTCCTCTTCCTGCCCCCTCCCCCCCCCCCCCCACCTCCCCCCCCCCCCCACTCCCCCCTACCCCGCTCCCCCCCCCACGCCCCTGCCGCCC
>JBBPJV010000033.1:0-60203 GCA_038088915.1 Sutorius aff. eximius
CTTGATTGGAGCACCTCGGGCGTGTTTCGTGAACCCTTGCCCACCAAATTGGACAATGCAATGCAGGATCTCGAGAAGGTGGTGGACGTAACGTTGGTCAAACTTTTGCTCGTAAATGTACCCCCGAATCTCCTTGCCCTTGATCTTGGTCACGACGGGCTTTCGCCGAATCCTGGGATCGAGTAGGTCGTAGAAGAGTGGCTCCAGTACCCTGTAGAATCCACATTGTCAACGTCGTCCGCAATAACCAGTACGTGAGTATATACCGTATGTAGGACCTGAGGCTGCACCTCAACCAAGTCTCGCCAATTCGGCGCGTGGTAGGACAATCATGCTTCAGCGTGTCCAGAACGATCATCAGAGGGACTTTGAAATGGAATCCGGGCAAATTATCATCATCTATACGCGATCGAATCCAGCGCCTCCGCCTACTTGTGTGAAGTCGGACTCACCTGTTAATCGCCAAAGAACACCAAATGCTTCAAAAGCATCGTGAACGACTTGAGGTTCTGGAGAACTCATGCTTTGAGCGATGATAGACTCCACGATATGGTGATTGGTGGATGATTCTAATATCCACACCAGACTGACAGCACGAGAATGAAAAATTGTCCAGTCCTGGTGAAGATACCTGAAGAGCTGTGTACACGGTTGATCAAGATATATCCCTGGACGTAACAACAGAATATAATCAACCTTCTTTACCATCCTGCTGACGAGTCGTTTTTGGTCGGGTATGAACCTCGGGGCAAGCTTAGAAGACTGCTGAAGTGACACAACGATACAGACACAGCTGTCCACAAGATTAAAATCGATGTTCTGAGAATGAAGTTGGGATTATGATGTGAAACAAGAGAGAAGGTGCTAACCTCAACATCCAAACTATCCAGAACGTCGTTAACCCACATCGATGGATCCCAAGAAATCTCGAAAGGTGTATCAGAAGCTCTTTCAGCAAACTCGATAAGTTTTCCAAGCAGCGACAGAACACGTGAGTATGATGTCCTCAAAGATGAATCCATATCCCGCTGCCGAACCGCGACTTGCGCACAGATTTGACTGAATGAAAACGAATGCTCAACAACAGAAACGAAAGGCGTAGCAGACTGATGAGGGGGGACAAAAGTGGGGGAATCGAGACCATAGAATGCCGAACAAAAAGCTAAGCAGCTCAGCGTTGGTTCTTGTGATGGATCTGCTAGCCTTGGGCGCCGCTGCAGAGCTTCTGGGGGAAGGTGTCGCAGTATTTCGTCCTGAAGCATAAGGCACTCCTGCACCGCGGGTGAGACAACACGGGACGAGTCGACCTGGATGTGGACCTGAACCCAGTCAGACGAACGCAACCGAAATAGTCTAGTCTCTCACCAATAATGACTCCATCAAGGCGGCGAAAATCACAGGGAGATGGATAAGCTTCACTTCCTCGTCTTGCACAGGGAGAGAACGAAGAAGAAATAGGGTGAGACCGATGGCCTACCAAACACTGCGTTAGTGAAAAGGTGTGGACGGGACCTTGTAGCACACCTCTAGTTGGTCTCCACTGGAGTCCATGACATTTAATATGGTTTTGAGCAAATGTTTCCAAAGTATGCTGGGTTCCACGGCTTCCAGCAAGGTGCTTGCGGTCATAGTGATCTGCACAATGTGAAACGTCAACAAAAACATGTGAGGCGTTGGTAAAATCATACGTCTTCTTTCGTCTCTAATTCGGTTGTCATGTGCTGGCGAAGGGCTTTGAGGGCATCATATATCAGGGCATCGGTAAGCGGAGAACCAATCTCCCACTTGTCAAGGAGAGAGATGAAGATCTTGAAAGGGCGCGACTCAGAGTACTCCCCGGAGGGAGCAAACATCTCGCTCTTTGGGAAAAGTCAGAGGCACCCAAAAATAAAGCGAGACTCTCACTGTTAGCGTAGAACTCAGAAGCTGTAGTGCATGCTGCCGAAGATACGTGGACTGGACTTCACTCTTCTCATCGGGGCCCAATAACCAGGTATATAATCGTCTGTTCAGCGACAGGTCACGCCTTAGGACGACACCGATGGCTGCTTTCATGAGGATCGCAGCATCTTCTGGCTGTGCACGTTTGATGGCCGCGCTATCGACGCGGATTGTCTGCAGTAACATGTCCAAGGCACTCCTGCGGACCAAAAGGTTATCATCCTCCAGTGCAGCCGCAAAAGCCCTTATCATCAAGCCGATGTCGCGTCCAACAATTGGAGCGATGTCTGAAACGGTTATGGCAACAGAAAAGCGCGGTACTAACCATTTCCTCACCTTCGTCGGCGTGTAGCCGGGGTAGACGTCGCGACAAAAAGTTGAGCGCTGTACCTCGAGCGGATGGCATTGTAATCATGACGAGCCAAAGGTTCTGCATGAAGAAGACGGGAGATACTGTCCCAGATAATTGATCCAAGAGACCTAACACCTATTCATGATCCAGTCACATGAGATATGGATTAGAGAGAGGACTCGTACCTTGTCAAAGAATTCACCTGTTTCCTCTTCAAGTCCAGGAAGTAACGCAAGGATGAATGACTTCATCACAGGGCGGAGATCATATTGGAGTGGTAGATAATACGTGTCGTAGATATTGAGGAGAGCAGGCTGAGCAAACTGTGAGTAAGATGCAGGTTACATGGGATGGGTGACATCGAACCTTTACTGACGTGGACGCATACTCGAAGAATGGAAACAATCCTGAAGACCAGAGCGGAAGGTCGCGTTTCAGGCCTTCTGTCTAGCATCTCGTGAGGATATGGACTTGTCAGCAGATGAGGCTACTCACTCCGAGGACCGAAAGAATGTGGATATACACGTCGAGAGCTCGTTGATGTACCCCAGTCGGCAAGGCGGGGTTCAAGCACTGAGAGAGACGTTTAGCCACGATAAGTTTGTGGGGGATCTCCTTGAACTGGAGGTAGGATTGGAATGTCTAGACCAGCAATCAGGCAATGAAACCCATTATCCTGGTGCATACACACCTTGAGGAGTTGTTTCAGGAACGCTATGCAATCTGCCCATTCTTGTACGTTGTCGAAGGCATTCAAGCACTTTTCAACCTGCTGGGTGTACTTTTTATACTTTGGGTCCGAGGAGAACAAGTGCTGGGCGGCAGCCACTTGGGGGACATTCATTCAAACAGTTCGCCCAAGATACGACAAGGCTCACCCCGTTTGCCAGTTTTGGTGGATGTTTGGGGTGATGTCGCATCGACAGTGTGCGACCTTTGATCTGCTTCCTTTACGGCGGGTGTCTTCGCAGCCATTGTGCCCCGAACGAGGCGGATCTCTTCGACTTTCCAGCGACACCGAGAAGGTCCTGCGAGCTGCGAGCGTCGTGGCCCAAATTGGAAAAGGTCACATGTGACATCGTGACACAACCCTAATGAGCGCTAAATATGAACAACCCCTTCTTGATCCATCCTAGGCCCTTGACTCCGTTCCACCACTCCTTGGCTTCCATCGTCGCCCTGTCCTGCGTCTGCAACTTCTCCACACTCAGCCACGTCCCTTCCGAACACTTGACGATCAATGATCTTGTCTCGGCTGAGTAGTAAGCCGTCCCTGGATGTTCCTTATCGGTATCAGGTCCAGGTTTACTTGGGAGTGCTTGCAAGCCCGCGATCGCTACTCCTCGTCCGTCTGGGAGAGCTGCTGTCACCGTAGGTCTACGTTGATGTCCAATCGCGCGTTCCAATCGCGCGATCATATCGGCCGTTTGAGACGCAAAATGGATGGCCGAGTCCTCAGCGGTAATGAGAGGCGCATGAGGAGTGGTTGATATTGCTGCCTCTTGAGCTTTGCTCTGAGCCTGACAATCGATTTTAATACTACTGTGTGAACATTATCGGAAAAGACCTCACTCTTCCCAAAAGCATATCACGTAGCACCTTGACCAGAAGCTTTCCACCTGATACGGCAAGGGTGTCTTGCATCGACAGGAAGCTGGCCCCTTCGGGTATACACTATCGAGGCAGGCGCTATGACATCACAGACTTGGCTCATGATGTCCATTAAACTACTTACCATCCGTTCAATTCCCCAGATACTGCCCGCATCTACCAACTTGCCTGCTTTTCGACTCACTTCACCCATCTCAATAACACACACACCCGTGTCTTGTTCATCAGCCATCAGCGCGCGCTGAATCGGTGCAGGCCCACGGTATGCAGGAAGTAGACTCGGGTGGACATTTAGTCGTTGGGTATCAGGAAAAAGGCGGAGAAAAGACCCGGGAAGGATACGACCAAAGGATGCTGTAATGAGAAGATGAGAGGTGTTCTGGAAGTTCGGACTGTCGGGAGCTGGAGTAAAGGGAGCCGGAGGCTGTCGAAACCCACTGTTAAGCGGACGCGCGTGATGCTCAGAAGCAATAAACTCACAGGCCACTTTCTGAACGCAACCCTTTCTTCCGGTATTGTATGCACCGGCACACCCAACTTTTCTCCGACCGTCTTGAGCGGAGCTACGATCAGTAAGGCACAAGACTGCAACAAAGCGTAGGAAACCAAACCCACATGTGTCTAGTCGCGAACCCCTACGACCAGCCCTGATATCCGGGTTCGTGACTATGTGGAGACTGTCCCAAACGTCTGTTTGTGCGGAATGTCAGTTGGATCCCTGCTTCGACGCCTGGGTGTGGAGTATAAAAGAACGGCCCCCTGTCCGCCTACCAAATACCCGATTCCCATATACAAGGAACCGAGCTCAATGCGTCTTCGACGTGTTTGGCTGCACGAAAACCCACCTTTTGCATTGTGAACCTCCTTGAACACCGTGCACGAGAACAAGTCGCGTCCACAAAAAAGGATCTTGAATGGGTCCCGGACGAATGGTTGTACGCTCGGAGAGGGAGGTGTCGACTGCACAACTATGCTGGGGTCGCGTTGTGCGTTGTAAGACTGGAAAGGTCGCCGTTGTACTTGTGTTGATGTGCATCGAGAGAGCCGCGTACTCGACAATGTTTTGGTTGAGAACTGTCGCCGTACTGCATGCGCCACAGAAGGTCCAGAAAGCAGGTGGGACGTGGTGACAGCTGAATATTGGTGAGGTAGCATATCCAGGTAAGAAACAAGCAGTCAATATGACGCCATTGCTTAGTCAGTGGACGAGAGGGGTCGGTTGCGCTCCATATGTTTCTTGGGTTGCTACAGACTGCATCGAGGCATCCGAAACACTGTAAGCGATGTCTACACAATATTGCGATACGCCATGCTCAGTGCTGATCTAATAATTCAGCCTGTGGTGACAAGGCTGGCCCAACGATGGTCCCGGGCCTCGGCTTCACCAAGGCCCTCGTCCTACGTGCCAGCAAATTCAGTAAGTTAACCAATGCTAGTACCACTGCATCAAATATAATCATGACGGAACCCCCCAGCCCGTCTTCATAATCGTCAGACTGAGAGGCATAATGCTTCATCCATTCGTCGTATTCCACCAGAAATCCTCTCGATCATATTCATCTACTACGCCCGCAACGATTGGCAAGAATGCGAAGACTCAAAATGCGGGGTACCTGTTCGGGTCAATGTTTCCTATGTTTGTCGTTGGTGGCGGGATGTTGCATTGAATTGTCCAACTCTCTGGTCATTCCTGTTCGTGTCCTCGCGGAACTGGACAGACGAGTTACTCGCGAGGTCGAAGAGGTCGCTGTTCTTGAACGCTCGCGTGGACTGTAATTGCGCAAAGCGCTTAGTGGTGATTGACTTCTTGAAAAAGATGGCACTCCAGGGGGACCGGATCCAGAGTCTCTGCCTGGAGCTGTCTCATGAAAACCAGCATCTTGTGTCCTTGCTTTCCTCACCGGCTCCCCACCTGCAAACTCTACAGATCTCGCTGAAAGGACCCACACGAATCCTCAGTCCCATGTTTCACGAGGATACTCCGGCTCTCCGCAGACTAGAACTGATAAATTGCAAACCTCAACTGTCGTCCCCAATGTTCTGCGGCCTAACATCTCTCAAGCTGCACAATATTTTTTTGCTCGCCAGGTTGAGACCTGCAGCGCTCCTTGTCGCACTCGGCCCCATGCATGGCCTCGTAGATCTCCGTATCGAAGCGGCGCTTCATACCGCTCAATTTGAGCCCATCCAGAACCACAGGACGCTCAGTTTTCCTCACCTTTCTCGCCTTTCAATCATTGAACATTTCACGACGATCATCTTTCTTCTGTCTTGTCTTGACTTTCCAACGTGGACACAAGTCAGACTACATTGCGATTCTGAACTCGTCCTCTTGCCTCGCCTGAATTACACTTTAATTTGCCCTCTTCTCGCCAAACCTTTCGTCGCCTTCAACCAGGAATCCACCCCTGTTCCCATAATCCGAAGTCTCCTTGTCCAAACTATGCACATGAGGCACAACTTCTTCAAAGTAGACTTCATTTTCAGTGTCGATGAACGTGCTTTTGGTCGTCCTCTGTTTCCGGACCGGAACTCCACACCATGCTACTTTATTGAGGGTGACATCGAGCCGTGCGAGGATTGGGATTGCAACATTCCACTCAAGGTTGGGATTATATTATGGGATGTATCACCATCGGAACGTCAAAACCTTATCACTGCCATCTGTGGCAGCATGCCCTTAAACAACCTTCAAAGTCTCCAGGTCACTACTTTTGATAAAACCACCCTCCCATCAGCCTTCTGGGTGCAAACCTTTGGCCACCTTCAGGAGCTGCAGTGTATGAGACTATGCAAAGTCGGCTTACAGGGCTTGGTCCCAGTGCTCTCTCTTGCCCCTCGCCTTACCCGGCATGGCAGGCTCGGACTGCTACCAGCTTTTGATATAGTATTTGCCCCCGCTTTAGAGGAGTTACAGCTCATCACCATAAATTTCTCTACAAGATGTCTCGGTCGGTTCCTGGGCTATCCCTATTATTGCTCTTGTAGTCCATCATGTCTTTACGACGCCCTCTTCAGTCGCCATGCAGAAGGTCACGGGCTGCGGCAACTCGTCTTGAGGGATTGTCGATTTGTCTTTGATCGCGATCTGCCGTGTTTGAGGGAGTTGGGAACCGAGGTTGACTGGGATGGGCGCACGAGAATATCCCTATGGACAATTTTTGGGTGGGTAGCAGTGATCTCATGGCTCTGGGGTTATTTAACGGCCTTGACTCGTGCTTGGCTTGACTGGGTCTCGTACTGGGCCAAGTTCATGTTCTGTACTCTCTAGTCCTGCCACTTCGATTGTATTGGTACAACCTATTTACTGTATGATCAACTGCTTTCTGATTTGGTATTTTCAGATATATCACGGTGGAAATATCATATACGAGCAAAATTCTAAGTTCTCGTGGGTTACTGTGCCGAGCCAATGCTCGCGGTTGGGACCATGCAGGCGTCACCGAAAGAACATGAGACTGCAAGGAAGTAATCAAGAATATCATAACCGTGCATACAAAAACCAATAATGTACAGGTAGTAGAATCAGCGAATACAGAAATCGTGTCTATGACGTTGCAGACACGCTGGGCGGTTCGGGGGGAGCCATCTCAGACTCGTCCCCAGCTTCCGATGCAGGACCAGTTATGATATTACGCATCTTCGTGGGTGCCTTGGGTGTGTGTAGTTCCGGGACTATAGACCCTGAGCGAGACGGCGCTGCAGATATCCCTGTAGAGCCACGGTGCCCTTTGGATTTGCCAACCTTGCCCAGTGCAGGAACCGATATAGATTTGGAAATAGGAACTTTGTCCGAGTCTGCAACCCTCGCACTGGTGGCTGCTGAAGCCGCCGCCAAGGTGCTCGCGAATTCCGATTCCTTGTCACCGACCCACGAGCGAGCAAACCAACGACCCCCTGCAATGCCTCGGATCTCGCGGTTTGCAATTCGCCACTGACGGGATTTGGCGCCACTTCGGTCGAGAGGTTGTATGGGTGCAAACCCTGTCCCGATTTTCGGAGGTGGCTGGACCGGGAAGGGTTTCGAAGGGAGGGGATACACTGGTAAGGGGAGGTGTGTTGCACTCTCTCCGGGTTGCTCGGGAGCGGGAGGTGGAGGTGGCTCAACCTCGTCAGGTTCGGGTGATGGACCGTATGAAACGGGGAATGGTGAGGACGGTGCTGTGATCGTGTGCGCTACGAATGCTTTGAGGAGACAGCAGTTACACTTGCGACCTTTGCTTACTTTCGCTCATCGCAGCGTCTTCTGCAGGAGGAGCTGCCAGAGTCTTGGCTCCTCTACGCGTGGGTCTATTAGACACCTATTCCGTGAAGTTGAACAACAACATACTTTGGGGGAACTTTGATTTTGGGTTTAGATCCCGCTGCGGCTTTGCGTGGTGCTGCTTTCTTCTTGGGTGGTGGTTTCTCGGGCAGGGCAGCTGCACTAATGCTTTGTCCATCCTCGTTGTCCGGAGGTTCTCGGGGTTCTATTAGCAACGCAGTTTGGTCCCAAAAGTAACGACGTAAAGAAAATGGGAATATGACTCACCATCGGGTTTCCTGTCCTCCTTGTCTTGCTTGTCGCTCTTGCGGGGTCGCGACGGCTTCTTTGGTGGTGCTTTGCGTTTCGCTCCCGCTGATGCGCTAGCAACCGGCGCGGAGATGGACGGGGCAGGTTCATCATCATCAATCAGTTGGTCTTCTTCGTCTTCCTCGTCGACTTCCTCCCCACTTTGGGGCTGCGGCTCGGACTGATTCTGTGGTGCGGTGTTCCGCGCTAGGGCGGGAACGCTGGGGGACGATGACTTTCCCTTGCCCTTCTTGTCGCTGACCAACAGCTTGACTCTGAGCTTTGAGCCCCGCGAGGGTGGTGGTGTGGGCTCCTCGTGCAGAGTAGAGATTTGGGGTGCATCCATGTCCACGTCGTCGCCCATGGGACCGGTCCGCAGCGTTGTTCGGGTGGACGTGAAGAGGGGCAAAATCTGGATCTTCAAAATTTTGAAACTACGTGATCACAAACCCACAGCCAGATTCAGTCCCTATACATTCCACGTTCCACGCAGGCCGTCATTTCGTAGTTTTTTTTTTCTCACACAGGTGGTGACGAGGGGTCAAGTCAAGCAGCTCGAGCACAAGTAACTACCCGGAACACGACCGAAACGGTGGGTTACTCGGAGGATATGAATGTTCGAACGCATGCATTTGCCAAGGGTATAGTTGGTCTACCTGCAAGAACTGCTCATGGCATGATCATCCGGGCTACGCGTTATTCGTTGTATAACAAACTCGTCTTCGTGTTTGCTATCAAAGGGAGTTTTGGGTTTGACGTACTGCAGGATACGCGAGTGTATGGTGTACCTTGGAAGGCTCGCAGTCCTGAATCATGCGTTAGCAATGCCAGAGGAACTGCAACAAGTACGTGCCTCGGTTTACCACTCTCACTGAATCATACCCGGTTGTCCTTGGCAATCTGGAGCTTGACTCTCTCGCTGTTCTCCTTCAAGGCTAACCAAGACGGCCGCCCGTCCTTTTGCGTACCCATTAGGGTACGGTACACCCGGTCTAATCTCCTCGATTTACTCTCGGTCCAGCCCGGGCCCATGCTTTCCGAAAACGACGGGCCGTCATCTCTTCCGAGAAAGAACGTGGAGGATTGCTTGTGACTCCTCTTCATCCTGTACAGTTCAACGAGAGTGTGCTGCCGTTTGTCTTCTACGATATCGATAGGTTGTGTAAACACCTGGTCAATGACGGCGGAGAGATTGTCTGGGTTGATGAATGTGCTGGACTGGTGATAGAGCGAGACGGCCGCTTCCATCCTCTTGTCTTGTGGCGACTGGAATTTCGCCTTGGACGAAACACTGCGTCTGCACGCAGCTGCCAGCGAGGGACACGACACTGATTTTTTGAGTAGTAGGAACATAAAAAGATGGCCGCCGAGCTACAAAGTCTGTCGAGAGCGACTTCAGAAAATCCTGGTAATTCGCTTAGTCAGCAAGGATACACCGACCTGCTCCGCCCACTTTCAGCTTGACCGTACCTTCGACTAACTAGGTTCAGTAAATTACAGGCAAGTCTGGCAAGTCTGACTATGAATGAGTACTGATATTTAGGTAGCCATTCGGTGCTGTAATCGTCCCTCTTTCTTCCAGCTCTCCCATAGACAATCCTTCCGAGTTTGTCATGTCGTCGACTCTGAACGTACGAAGTGTTCTATGAACCAGTCCCGAGCACTGGCTAAGACCGTGCATAATTTGCTACAGGTTGCTCGTTATACGGCCTTGGCGTCAGGCATCGTCTACGGTATCTACCACCACCGTTCGTTGCAAAAAGCCCACGACCACGACAAGGAGCGCCGCGCGATCCACCGCCGTGAGCAACAAATAGCACGGGCCAAGGATGTATGGCGCCAAAAGAAAGCGAGTGCCAAGGGTGACGGTGGTAAGTCATACTTTGTGGTTGCATCGTGATGTCTCATGCTCTACTCCTTCTGCTCTCTGACGACATTTGTATTGCAGTGGTCATGGACCCGGAGGACCCACGGTTTGATTTGGAGAAACTCTTTGTTAAATGGGAAAAGGAGTATCAATAGACTTTTCATCTCGTCCCTCCCGTCGTCGGCATTTCTGGTTAAAGGACCCGCATTCTCCGTTGGGCGAGGTAGAAAGCTGGAGAATAGACTCCTCGGTTGCTTCGCGAATGCATTAGATAGGTGCTGCCAAAGCTTGTCATACCACTCATCTGCCGACGTTGAGAACGCGTGTGCATGAGTCCCATCTTGACGCGTCGCGTCTTGGCCAAAAACGTCAGTAGCCCGCATCTTGTGTTTGCATCGCTCCAACGCTCTAGGATTCAAACTACGAAGTTTACTGGAAATGAAGCCCACAGTGCAGGATGAGGATATGGAAGACGACCTTGCAGCCGAGGAGGAGAACAAACTAATAAACGAGGTTCGTTTCACCGAGCTTCCTCAATGCTACGATCTCAGTCAATGGACTCTTGCAGGAGTACAAAACATGGTGGCTAGGCAATCCCGTTTGACCATACGTGAACTTATCCACACGTCAGGAAGAAGAACGCGCCGTATCTCTACGATCTAGTCATTACGCATGCTTTGGACTGGCCAAGTCTGACATGCCAGTGGTTCCCGGACAAAGAATCGTGCGTCTTGTCTCGTTCGAGGCTTTCTCTCTTACGGGCCCTTTTACAGCCCTCCCAACAAACCCTACACCGTCCACAGGTTGCTTCTCGGCACGCACACCTCCGGTCAAGCACAGGACTACCTCCAAATCGCCACCGTTCATGTACCGAAACGCGACGGGCCTCTGGCAGAAAGGCTCGATCGCACCGACTACGACGATGAGCGTGGCGAACTCGGCGGACACACTATTCCACCCCAACCCCGGATCCAAGTCATTCAGAAAATCAATCATGCAGGCGAAGTGAACCGGGCACGTTACATGCCTCAAAATCCAGACTTGATCGCGACGAAGGCAATATCCGGAGAAGTATTTATCTTTGATCGGACAAAGCACTCGAGTGAGCCGGAAAGGGGTGGCGTATGCAGGCCAGATATCAAGCTTGTCGGACAGACAAAGGAAGGGTGGGTTGATTCGTGTCTTGCGCCCACCAGAGGGTTGACGAGTGTAGATTCGGACTGGCGTGGAACCCAGTGAAGCCCGGACATATCTTAGGAGCATCTGAGGATATGACGGTTTGTCTATGGGACGTGAATGGGTACACCAAGACGAAGAACATCCTTGAACCCACCGCTATCTACAAAGGCCACACCTCTGTTGTTGGGGTAAGTGTTGCGATCTGCGTTTCCGGTGCTAACCTTGACTTTTTCGCGCCCCAGGACGTTGACTGGCATCCGACAAAAGAAAACGTATTCGCGAGCGTCGGTGATGACAAGTTACTCCTCTTGTATGTATCCTATCGTCGTGAGCCGTGTTATGCATATAGCCTGTCGTGCTAGGTGGGATACCCGATCTCCAGCAGAACCAACCACAAAAGTCCAGGCACACGACCGGGAAATCCTTGCTTGTGCTTTCAATCCCGCCCACGGAAACCTCCTTATCACTGGTAGTGCGGACAAGGTGCGTTCTATAAGCCGCTCCGCTAGCCATTTTCGCGTATCATGTATGTCCTCTAGACCATTGCCCTCCACGATCTTCGTAACACCTCGAAGAGGCTGCACGTCTTCGAGTCACACACTGATGAAGTCTTGCACCTCGCATGGTCACCTCACGTCGAATCAGTATTTGCCTCCGCATCGAGTGACAGGCGTATCAACGTATGGGACCTCGCGCAGGTTGGGATGGAACAGACACCTGACGATCAGGAAGATGGGCCACCCGAACTCATGTTTATTCACGGAGGTATGGATTTCAATGTCACTGCCATGACGTCATGCGAGTTCATGACACTCGTATCTAGGTCACACTGCACGACCGTCTGATTTCTGTTGGGCACCTGGCGCAGGTGAGATATGGACGGCGGCAAGCACGTCTGAAGACAACGTCGTTATGATCTGGCAACCCACGGCACGGATCTGGGCGGGCGACGAGGTCAAGATTGATGAAAAGGAACTCGAGGGTGACGCCATGGAAGGTATCGAGGAGGCTGGACCATCGAACACAGCCACGAGCAGCAAGCCAGTGGGGGGCAGCGGTGCGGCGAGCGCGAGGAGTCAGAGCATGAGTATCAGTGCCACGGCGAGTAACTCGGGGGCCGATGTCGAGGAAGATAGTTGAATTATGACAGAATACGTGGCTAATAAATACTTAGGTGAGCGACTGGCATCCGATAAGCTGCATGATATAGCGTGGTTGAGCGCGGTATGGAATAAGGGGGTGTGATGGCTTCTAACATGGATCGGTGTTTACAAGAACAATATTCTGGCGAGCTCAAACAGCACTGAGGGGTAATTGTGAGAGGACTAGCGGGGAATGTGGTCGTTCGGACTCACCCCCACCTACGACCACAAACAAGACGATCCCTAGGGCCCACAAGCTAACCGGACTCCGTTTTGATAGCTGCTCCTGCCGAGAGGGCTTGACCGCTTTCTTGCCTGCTTTGACTGCATTGGCGAATTGTGCATTTTTGTGTCGCAGCTCGAATTGAGTAGGCTATTTACCATTAAGATCGCACACAAGTCGATATGGACACAAGACTCACCATTTCTATCACAAAGGGTCGGAATGAGCGACGTGAGTATTGACAGTGTGGTGTAATGTGGGCTCGCCTGTGACGTGTACCACCCACGCGTGTTTGGCAACAGCCTTAGATCCAAACAACCGCCTACCAAGTCGGTCCACGACTATGGCCCCCAAGAAGAAAACATCGCTCAAAGCAACCCTTCAATCACAGCAATCCAGACTGAAGGCAAAGGAAAAGGCAGAACACGCTGCCAAGGTCGCTGAACAGAAACGAAAGCAGTCCAAGGGTGCCGCGAGGGACAAGCGGCCCCGTCCGCCGACCATCCCGTTCAAGCCCACCGACAAGGTCCTCCTCATCGGAGAGGGAAACTTTTCGTTTGCTCGCGCGCTTGTCGTAGACCCCCCATCGTCCCTGGAGCACATCGTACCGGCAAACGTCACAGCGACGTCGTACGATTCGGAAGCAGAATGTTTCTTGAAGTACCCGGATGCGGAGGCCATCGTGAGCGCTGTCAAGCAACGTGGCGTCCAAGTGCTGTTCAAAGTCGATGCGACCAAATTACAAAAACATCCTGCTCTGAGGGGAAAACGTTGGGATCGGATCGTTTGGAACTTTCCACACGCAGGTACGCATTTAATGGGACCCCATGTCTAGTAGTTTACTCTCGCTTGTCAAGGAAAGGGTATCACCGACCAAGATAGGAACATTCTGTCTAATCAGCATCTTATACTAGACTTTCTTCGTTGTGTACCACACTGCCTAACGCTTGGGCCGATGCCAGTCATCCATCCTCGCAGGCGCAAACGGCAGGACGAAGATGACGACTCGGAACCTCAGGAAGATGAGATCTCTGGATCCGATACAGACATGGCACCGACCCACGCAGCCACTGGTAGTGAGAGAGGAACAGTGTTGATCACACTCCGAAATGTTCCTCCGTACACTGCATGGTATGTTTCGACCAACGTAAAGGGCCATGCCTGATGGCACCCCAGGGACGTTCCCCGGCTGGCAAAGTCTCCTCCCAAGTCCTCAAGAATCGGCGAAGAGTCCAGCCCACGATATAAACTCCTGCGATCATTTGTGTTCCACAGGTACGCATGGAAGAGTTACGAGCATAGAATGACCAAAGGCGAAAGGGCACATGGCCACGGAAAGACGGGCGAAGGAGGAGAGGAGAGGACCTGGGAGTTTTGTCCGCAAGAATGACATCTCGGGAGTCCTAGAATCGAATAAAATTATAAATGTAACCATGCCGATCGATACTATGATGGTGGTGACTCTACGCTCTGTCCCTCCTCTAGTCCCTTCTTGAACCCCTCCAATGTCCTTGCCAGTTTGCCCCCACTTGCTTCGCTGAGCACTGCCGCGAGTTGCATTGCAGGCGCGCTGAGCAGACCAACGATCTGCGCCCTCAGGGTGTCAAGTGGCAGTAGTTTTGCGACATCCTTGACCCCAGCGGCAGAGAATACGCGACCCTCGATGAGTGCCCCCATGACCCTCAGTTCGGGTGACAACACCGGCCTGACCTTTGGGACTGGTCGGCCGGGAATCCAGTCAGAGTTTTCTTCCCTCCCTTTCCCCTTGTTATGCTTCGCGTCCGCCTCCTTTGACCGCGCCTTTTTCGGAGGGACTACGCGATCAATCGCACGGATGATGGCATTCAGTTGTGGTGGGCTAAGAGATGGCAGCGTGAGGACAGCAAGACCACCTTCGACAAGTTTTGAGATTTGTTTCGTCTTGTCCGCGTCAATGGGGGCATAGTCACGTAACGCGACGCCAAAGATGGACGTCCGCATGATCGTGAGCGACGGGGGTTCTGTGGGGACAGGCGACGGTGGGGGCGAGGCAAGGGAGGGTGCGAACCGTGCACTCGCGCGCTCGATCTCGCGCCGGAGGTCTTGCATTTTGCGCGCAGTAAAGTCTTTGTGCTGTAGGAATATGACGGGTGCGTCGGAACTCTGAGCTAGCATGCGTGTGTACTGGTTGTAGAGGTGTGTTTTGCGCTCGCCATAGCGACGTGGGGCGGGTTTTCCATCGTACACGACGGGTGGCTCGATGGAGACAACGTACGCGCGGACGAGGAAGCGCGATGTCGGGGGGACGAGACGGACGAGCATGAGCGTCGAAGAAAAGGAGGGCACGTGGTATGATATGTCACACGGGGTCACCAACACTTTTTGTCACGCGGGCCTTGTCTCTTTACTTTGCTCGTATTCGTGGTGGGTGGGAAGCACTGAAATGTCCGTCCGTTCCTCAGCACAACCGCGTTTATTGACTCGACGAACACCAGGGACGACGACGACGCATTTTTGTACGGTGAGACGGGCGCGACGGTGGCGGACACTTCTGGTAAGACACAGCTCACGCTTTACTCTCGGAGGCCTGCTGTATTTTTGTTCGCTCAATATCATCAATTTTGTTAACGTATCGTGTCGCGTGTGATCATCAGTGTCGCAACCGTGAGTCGTCTCGGTCGGGTGAGCGTCCTCGTCGTTAAACACTCTTTTGCAGCGTCCCAGCTGAGGCGTTAAAGCCGTCCAACGGCGTGCTCAAGAGCCTTGAGGCCAAGGCAGAGGAAGAGCCTCCGTTCGGTCTACCACCTGGCGAGGACGAACAGGAAAACGAGGAAGAAAATGGCGAGAATGGCCTGGTCGAAGAAGAGGAAGAAGAAGAAGAAGAGGAAGAGGAAGAAGAGAGCGATGAGGATGTACGTGCGCCATGTCCGTCTCGACATCTATGCTCACAGTTTATCGTCAGGATATCGAAATCATCATGGAACCAACTTCACGCTCCCTTGATTTCCGGTGCGCATATACCCCTCCCCTCCAACTGTCCTCCAGCCCTGTGCTGATTCGGACGTAGACACCAGAATGCCGCAGGACGGTCACTCCAACCCCGTCCTTCGGCCCAAACGAGTAAACGTATATTGGTTCTCCTGCTTCATACCTGTGTGCTCACATTCCCAAAGCGCCACCCTCTCAACTAACCACAGAATACACCCCTCACGAACGGGGTGCCCCAGCAAAACCACTCCCGCCACCCATTGCATCTGCACCTCCTGCCATCCCACCCTCTACAACGGACACGCGCACAGACGAAGGCCCAGACCCATCCACACTCCCTCCCGCCGCTGCTCCCCCTTCACATCCCTCAATAAATCCGGATTTACCCGGCATCCTCGATGGTCGCTCAATCATCGATGTCGATCTCACCGCGATGTCCGAAAAGCCCTGGCGGCGGCCGGGTTCAGACATCAGCGACTGGTTCAACTACGGATTCGACGAAATTTCATGGGAGACATATTGTTACAGAAGACGGGATCTAGGGGATCTCGCGAACGTACTCAAGACCAACGTGCTCGTACGTATCCGACGATCGTCATTCTCCGTCACCCATAAAGGCTGATTCTGCCATGTAGAACTTTGCAGCCATGCCCGAAGACCAACTGACAGCGTTACCCCCAGACCTGCGCACGATGGTGATGACTGGCGCTAATGCGATGATGAACAACAACTCGAACGCAAACATGATGGGTCCGAACGTCGGAATAAATCCCATGATGGACATGTCTGGCATGGGAACGATGAACATGTCGATGGGCATGGGCATGAACGGTGACTTGGGTATGCAGATGCAGGGTGGGGGCCCGATGATGCAAGATGGCCCAGGACCCGGACCCGTAGGACCTGTCGTTGCGAATGGTACATCCGAACAAGGTGTGCAGTTGGGCATCCAGGACGGGTTCGGAGGTGGCCCAGGTCCCGGCATGATGGGAATGGGAATGAATGCTGACTACGGTATGCAGGTATGGATGAGTCCCTCTTACTTCTAGCTACACATAATGAAATCCGTGGCGTTCTCGGTCACGCACCGTCCTTGAGCAGGAGCAAGGACCTATGGGACAGGGGATGTACGGCGCTATGGAAGGCAGCGCAACGCCCGTCCCGGTACCGGTGCAGACGCCCGTTCAGGGACCCACTCCAACGCCTGGACACGTTGGTCGTGGTGTTCCCCCAGTCCAGTTTCGCGGACGGGCGATGGCCCAGGGATTACGTGGGCGAGGTGGCTTCGTCGGTCGCGGAAGACGTACGTCATTTCTACGAGCTCTGGTCTTGCGTTGGTTGATCCGCTTTCCGAATTAGCACCGCAAGGTCCTGCTAGACCGGCATCTCCGTTGCCTCCCGGCGTTCCAACAGGACCAAGGAATCAAAATAGATACAAGGACAGGGATGGGAATGCCCCTGCGGTTGAGGGTTTGGACTACGGCGGTACCGCCAAGGACGGTGGTGCGAGGACGCCGTCGCGGGAGCCGGAAGATCGTGGACACGGCAGGTGCGTCCTGCTTTGTGATGCCTGGCACAGGACGGTCGTTTGATGTGACGATTAGGAAGCGTCGTATCTCACCAGGCTTGGACGACAGTCGCGGATCCAAAAGGCGCTGAGCTATTTTACTATGTATATGACTTTTTTATTGTACAGCACCCTGATAACACACCCTGCAATATCATTGGAGCTTGCTCAGATTCGTGATGCACATCAAAAACCACCAAACTCGTCCATTTTCTATCTATCATGACGTGTATCTACTTTTCAGCCTGCACTAGGGCGAGCAAGCGACCGTAAAGGGTTCACGATTACAGTAAATAATAAGACAGGGCGACTATACACACGGGAGATATTACTCGAGTACAAGAGCATCAAGAGTTGTTTGCAGCTTTCCCACCCGAACGGGCGCCGCCACCGACACGCTTTTTGGCTCCCCTCGCGGCGCGCCTGGCATTTTTTTGCTTGGCTCTGCACGCATCACAGAACCACGAGCCTTCGGGGACGGAGGCGAGGCCGACGCAGTTGAGGTGGAACTGGGGGCGGGGCCGCAGTCAGGTGCTGTCCAGTGAATATGGCATGGTAAAAACGCACCCATTCCTGTTCGCAGTCCTCGTCGTCACACGCGATCATCTCCCCGTAGCTTACGCCATCACATAAACAGTAGGTCCGATCATCACCCTCGCCTTCGCCCTCACCGGCCTCTGTGGCCGTGTCCGCTGCCGCACTCGCCGGATGATCGTTCGGCCCCATAGGCAGGATAGGCGTCATCACGCTAGCAGGAGCTATCGGCAAACCCGTGTGCACATTGCGCGTGACGGGCATGCCTGGTCCCTCTAGTTGCCCGTGCGGTGGCGGGCCGGACCAGTCACTTGCTAATGCGTGGCCATTGGGCATGTCATAGCTGTGTAGGCCGTTGGTGCCATTCGTGTACGGCAGGGGGAGGGATGGGTGATTGGACGATGCCGCCGGTGGCCCAGGAAAGACGTCTCTACGCGTGGTTGAGCCATTTGGGAGGGGGTCATCGAATGGCTGAGAGGTGGCCTGAGTCTTGATTTTTTTATTCGTAGTATTACCACCTCGGCCGGGGTGCGCCGAGACACGCGACGTGTTGGCATGTGGTTGAGACCCTGATGGTGGGATATGCGACGTGACTGAGAGGACAGATTCAGTTGGAGATGGGGCACGATCTGGTCTGAAGAATAGACGTCAGCTACGGTTACATGGGGTCAGGGATAAGCCTACTTTCGAGAGCGTGCGCCATTGCGAGCCCTTGAGGGGCCTGGGTCACCGTACTTGTTGTCTTTGCGAGGGGACTTTGCGCCGGTAACGTCGATATCGTCGTCACGAGTGTTGCGCTTGCGTTTTGGGGGACTGACGTCCGGACCTGAGTTCATGATGGAACCATAGTTTCCACGTTTACGACGCGAATTTTCGGGGAGGGGCATGTAGCAGCGAGCGGAGATATGGGGGTACGTGGTGCGTCGGTTGAGTAGGGACACGTCAAACGAGGGGATGTGGCCGAGGAGGAGGCGCATGTGGTCTATGTGGCCCTTGAGGTTGTCGGCGGCCTGGCAAGCGACACGAATCTTGTCTTCTCCGCCGAGCTTAAGACGGGCAGCCTCCTCTGCGATGTCTGCGAGGAGAATGAGACGGTCCTGCTTTGAGGAGGATGCGTCCTCGAGGAGTTTGGTGAGGTTTGTGATTTTGATGATGATGGAGGCCATGGAGGAGGAGAGGACCGCATCGAGCTCGCGAAGGTCAGCAAAGTTGCGGGAGAGGTCGAGGGGGAGAGAGTCGAGGGTGTGGTTGTATTCTGAGAGGAGGGAGAGTGTGTATACGGCGTTGATGTTGCTGGACTGCGCAGACGATGCTCGGGAAGGGGCCATTGGTGAAAGGGGAGAAGTTGACTGGCGCTGTGGTCGCACCGGACAGGTGACATCTGCGCGGCATTTGCCGGACCGGACACAAATACAATACAGGATCTATGCAAAATATTGGATACAGATAGAATGTCGAATATTCCTAGATGACGATTGTCCAGCATCCTCATCCTCATCCTCATCCCCACCCTCGTCCTCGTCCTCACCGCCTAATTGATACAGTAACTGGTATGATAAGTTGGAGACCTCGTGACATATGTGACACGTGATGCATCATTTCCTGTACAGCTTCTTTAGAGGGTTGAGGCTGCCCCCGCCAGTGTGGGATTGCGAGCCGCTCGACTGAAAGCCCATGGAGGAACCCAGCGCAGCGTACATCGCATGTGAATCGCGTGGGTTCCCATGGAGGGTAGTAAATGCGTGGGGCGCGGCGGGTGCGGTGGGGAAGAACCCGAAAGAGGGTGATTGTGGAGGAGCAGCATAGTTGAATGAAGACATGATGTGAAAGTGATGCAGTGCAGTTGAGATGTTGGCGCACGACGAAACGAGGATGGCGAACGAGGCGGTTCAACAAGGGCGTCGTTGACTGGCTGACGACGGGGCAGCGCACATATTATATAGCGGGGCGACGGGGAGAGATACGAAAATGTGAGTACAAGGCAGCGACCGAATCGGGACAATATCTTGTCTCGATTTGGATGCTTGACGACACTCCAGTCACTTTGTCAGGGTCCATATCTCGTATCGGAACAAGGCTGGCTCACCTGTCTCGTATCGCGTGCACTTGGTCTCGTACCAGAAACACTACAATGCCAAAAGTTTCCAAAGCTGGTTATTATGCTGTCCGAATCGGTCGTGTCCCCGGAATATATCGCTCTTGGTATGCTCAGAAATGAACATGCTCCCCATCGTTGACCTCGACTAGGGCCGATTGCGAGGCTCAAGTCAAGGGCTTCATCGGTGCAACCTACAAAAAACTGAACACAGAGGCTGAAGCTATCGACTTCATGGCTGCCAGGGGTGCTGCCCAAACGTCCGCTTCTCGTGAGAGTGCACCAGTCGCATCCTCGAGTCAAGCTACCGTCGTCCCCGATCCAACCAGGCTCCCATGGGCGACCCGTTCGACGCCCGAAGACGAAAAAGGTTTTGACGTCGTCTACTGTGATGGCGCGTGCAAGGGAAATGGCCAAGTAGGCTCTATTGCTGGAATCGGGGTCTGGTGGGGTCATGGTGATCCCAGGTATGTCCTCTGTGTGCCCATCTACGCGTGAACCAACAGACACGCAGGAACATTTCCGAGCGGTGTCCTGGAGATCAAACCAATAATCGGGCCGAACTCATCGTTAGTCGTCCACATTGAACCACATCTCTTGATTAACCCGTGCATACAGGCCATCGTGCGTATACTGGAAACGACCTCCCGTCTAAAGCGACCACTTTTGATCAAAACGGATTCCAACTATTCCATCCAATGTGGTCGCCTTACTCTCTTTTGATTCGTTCGCTTAATTTGTTCTGCCCAGGCGTAACATCCTGGATTTCGAAATGGATGAAAAACGGCTTCCTTGCTGCCGACGGGAAACCAGTCAAGAATCGCACTCTCATCAAGTATCTAGCCGCGCTTCTTCACGTGCGCAGAAAGACTTCTCAGACAGTCGAATTCAGACATGTTCGCGGCCATGTTGGCATCGACGGGAACGAGGCTGCAGATCAGCTTGCCAATTTCGGCACAACCAAGCCGGTGGTGCCAGAGCGAGATTGGGACAGGTTAGAGAAACAAGCGTTGCAAACTCTCAAACCCGTCGCACCACTCCAGGCAGTGGATGATGAGCTCAAGGTGACTTGTGCGACGTAAAGTCCTGTACCCTGGTTAAAGTGGGCCCAATACAGGCGTATGCAGATGGCCTCTTGAGTGATGACGAGCTTGCAGAACTAGCAGATACAAGCTTCAATGCCGCGATATTGTCCGTACGACAGCACTCGGAAAGTGCGGTCAGAGATTCTGTCACCTCTACTTCTCCGGTCCCACTAGAGGATTCGCCACCACGAATAGACGCTACTGGGTTTGCCGCAGCCAGAGCCGGTGATGGGACCACCACCGTGAGGAGTAAGTTACCACGCTGGGACACTTTTAGACCTACCGCAGCTGCAACCCCACCCCCTCAATTAGCACCATCTAAAAAACCGATACCCACCGTAAGCGAGGCAGAGCTAGAGGTTAGTGGCTCTGAGAGCTTGCATCAACTAGCGTGTTTATACCCTTCCAAACAGGCATTTTCATCGTGTCTGCTTGATGACGACGAGCTGTCCGCTCTTGGAAGACATGGCATGTTTGATTCCGATTTTTGAGTCTCGACAAGAATGAATACCAGGCGGGTGTAGTCGGATGGGCCGTGCGGACGCTATCGGGTAAACGAGGACGCGCTGGGCCGGGTGTATATATAACATTCCACGTTGCATCTTGATTTCCGTGCCGGCTTTTGATGTTATCGTCGACCAATTCCCTGAGGTTGCATAGGGCAGTGTTCTTCATTCTTTCCTCTCGACACGATGTCGGTTGCCATTGTTCCCTCCGAAGATGAGTCAAATCGGCCCGCCGATCGCACTGGATGGTCCACAAGGCTTTATCACGTCGGATGGCGGCTATACCACCATGCAACCAAGCATACTGGCGTAGGAGTCATTTGCTCAGTGGCCTATTTCGACCCGTGAGTCGACCAGGGATTTTTTACGCTACCACTGTACCAATTGTTGCCCCAGCGGGAACTGGGTTGTCGATCTACAGGCTGGCTCACAGTACGGGTACAGCTTGTTGTTCACTGTTCTCCTCGCTGGAATCATTTCCAGCTTCCTGCAGGTCGTTACTTTTATTCCACCACAGGACGCCATCTCTGATGCAACTTACAGGTGCTTGCAGCACGCTTAGGGGTTGTAACGGGGCTCGGCAAGTCTTTCTTAGCCTGTGCGATTAAAGCTAACTCTTTCCCAGACCTTGCTTCACACTGTCGCCTGCTGTTTCACGATCGCCCGCGGCACAAGCTGTGGTGGAGATGGGGTGTCCATTACCCGCTGTACCTCCTTGCTGAGATCGCCATCGTCTGCACTGATTTGGCGGAAATGCTGGGATCTGCGATCGCGCTCGTTCTCTTGTTCCCCTCGCTTCCACTTTGGTCAACCGTGTTATTGACCGCCACCGACGTCATGTTGATTCTCGCGATCGACAACCCATTGAAGAGTAGACCGGTAAAACTATTTGAAGGCCTTATCGCTGCTTTGGTGCGTAGTGACTCGCCTTTCCTCAGCAGCTTGTCTAAGCACTGCCAAAGGTTCTGGCCACGCTCATTTGCATAGCCCTCATTATATCTAAAGTGACTGTTAATTGGGGAAGTGCATTTTTCGGTTTCCTTCCGTCGAAAGAGCTTTTTGCAAGCGGTTCTCTCTATACCTGTATGTATGCTCAGTCTCTCTGGACGACTGCTTATTGTCGCTTCAGCTGTGGGAATCGTGGGCGCTACCGTTATGCCGCACAGTCTCTTCCTTGGATCTCATCTCGCAACGCAGGACCGTTTGGCAAAAGACCCAGACCGAGATTTGCCAAAATTCTTCGAGGCTTCGGATTCTTGTCCGTCCGCGTTGCGCCAACGCATGCTCCGGTCCATATGTTACATGTTTAACTGGAGAAGATTGTTCAATATTTCCCGCTCGGATGAGACTAGATATCCGACGGACGTCTTCACGCACGCCGATCGGGAGAACAACAAGCTCAGCTTCGTCAAATCGCACATATACCATGGAATGGTCGACGTCGCAGGAAGTTTGATGACCTTTGCCGTTATCATCAATTCCTTGTGAGTATAGAAGGCTTGCTTGCTTGGCGCTCCTCATTTCGCCACAGGATCCTCATCATTTCGAGCGCCGTTTTCTATTACAACTCGGGAGCCTATGGAAGCGAGTCCCCGGCAAGCCTGTTTGATGCACACTCACTCATTAAAAATAGCATTGGAAATGGCAAGTATATTTTTTTCCGTCTTACAATACACATTTATTAATCGGAAAGTAGGTGCCGCTTACCTCTTCGCTTTTGCCCTGCTTGCCTCTGGCCAAAGCGCGTCCATCGTGGCTACCGTGGCTGGCCAGAGCGTCTCGGAAGGTTTTTTGCACTGGAAAGTCTCGGTAATAGCTATTTTCACGTGACCTCCCACGTGCACTGATTATCGTTCCCTTAGCCCACGCTTCGCCGTCTTATTACGCGCGTTCTTGGACTTATCCCTTCGGTCATCATCGCTTCTGTCGTAGGCGAGAGCGGTATAAACGCGTTGCTGGTCGGAAGCCAGGTCATCCTATCCATCGTTCTCCCATTCATCATCTTTCCACTCGTCTATCTCACGTCTTCATCACGTATCATGTCTGTCAAAGCGCCTGAGTCCATGTCCCCGATCCAAACACCTCCCGGTCCCTCTTCGCTCGATGGTGTGACCCCACCGAGTGACAAGGAAGCTGGCACCAAGGAGAAAATGGTCGATTTTAGCAGTGGCAAGATTCTGACGACCATTGGGTATATCATGTGGCTCATCATCCTCGCGGCGAACGTTTACGCACTGGCCACGTTATGAAGTAGAAGGCATCACCAGGCAGTGATCTAGAGGTGGATTTCGTTTCGAGAGCACGTCCTGATGATGATATTTAGAGCGGCCCGTGTTCGCCGTATAGAAATAAACCACGATATCGGAAATCGAATTAGACATGGGGTCTAGGAATACGTTCGATAAAGCAGCTTTTATAGCGTACATATAGATATATTCGCCCCTCCAATGCTCATCCATACGCATTTGTCCGAGTGACACTCATACAAGATAGCATCTTTGACGCTTCATCTGCCTTTCCAGAAACCTGGATGCCATTAGTAACCATCTTGGACCTGGACGACAGACAACGCGCGGGATTGCATCGAGACGGTCAGCTTGCCGACCCCGAAGACGATCATGGGATGGACAGAATGGACAGGTTATCGGGCAAGCAGCCAAGGTGTCTTGATGCAGCCTCCAGAGGGTCCTGTGGGACAGCGGAGATCGTGGGTCGTATAGGCTGTCGGCCAGAACGGCACGTCGATGGGTGGGGTGACGCCAAGTCCTAAACGAGATCACACAAGAACCTCCAGGCTGCCTGAAACGATGCGCGGACCGACCGCCAGCACCACCCGACGGATCGCACGTATCAGCTACTGCTCATCCCCTTTCTGTCCTGTGGGACGGGCGTGTTCAACGAGCCGTGGCAGAACGTCCAAATGGACCAGTCGTGGTTGTCGCCAAGTGCGGTACGGTCGTCGGTCGGGAACGGATAAGGGGATCGACGGACGTCGGTGATCGCACGTCAGGCACCAGGAACCCGTCGTGTTTTAGGGGTCGAGACGTACGCCACATGCTAAAGAATGGTCCAGAAAGAAGAGAGAAAAAAAGTGGAGTGCGCTGTGAGGGGCAGCAAGCGACTCGGAAGCGACCTGAACATGCCACCGCATTGGCCTGGCGTTGCCAACCAAAAGAAGGGGGGCAAGGCAAAAGAGGTGTACTCCGGGGGTAGCTAGGATCATCGTTGGCGGATCCGTCCGCCTCTGATTCTCGTTATCAGTCGGACCCCGTGGCATGTTTCGGGATCTGTATGACACGACCGAGATGATTCACTATTTGGGGGCTTCGGAATATTGCAATATGGGCCTGTCAGTACCTTTGATCAAGATATACCGCCAGCACCACCCGACGGATCGCACGTATCAGCTAACGCAAGTCCGGAAGTACTGCGATCACGACAGTAACCGCGTCGCAAATGGACATGGACACTTGTCCATGTTTTCCAGAGCAGTGCCAATTGTCAACCGACAGAAGGGGAATACGAATTTCATAAAGATAGCGAACTACAGCGCGTTTACATGAAAAGCAGCGAAAGGTAAACAGCCGAGGTCCAGTAGCTGAAAAGGGATGAAACATGAAATGAAACAGCGTGTCTTAGGCTCAGTTTAACCTCGCTTCTGAGATGCCTGTTGGCAAGTCGTTAGGAAGGACAAGGGCAACAGGGGAATCACTCGCAAGAAGAGCCATCAATTGTTGGTATCCTGGCCCGCCCGGTTGGGGAGCACCAGGAGGCAGACTTGACATGGGAGGGGGTGACATCATCTGCGGAGGCGGTGGAGGTATTCCGTACTGCGGCGGAGACGACTGCTGGGATGTTAGTGGGGGCTGTTGACCAGACGACTGTTGAAGCAACGCAAGGATGTTGGGAGGAATAGTTCCCATTCCCGAAGGTACCTGTCCTAGCTGTGGCGTTTGTGGCTGTGGGGGCATCTGTCCATAGGGATTCACACTCTGACCAGGCATAGTCGGATACGGATGTGCCGGCTGTTGCAATGGTGGAGGGGGATAATACGAAGGTGTGGTAGGCGGTGGCTGTGCCATCGATGGCATGAGTGGAGGAGGCGGAACAGGACCGGGTGCTGGTTGAGGAAGAGCAGGAGGGGCGGTTCCATTCTGGGGCTGTTTCAACGCAGCCAACAGCTGTTGCACCTTTCTCGCTTGTTCCAAGCGATCATCGGGTGGCTGTGTCTTGTCAAGGACTGATATACGCTCGCAAGGATGACAGAAACCTACCTGCGAGCTAGCAGGTCCAGGAGAGGGTTGACTGTAAGCAGGTACCGTGCCTGATGGTTCACTGTAGCTGCCACTAGCGGGATAAGACGGCCGCGATTCAAAACGGTCCCCACCATATCCACCCTTATCACCGCCGTGGCCTCGGTTACCACCACGCCCCCCCCTAGAATCATCGTCAGGGTTTCTTCTGTCACGATCTCTAAAGTCATCTCTGCGGTCCCAACCGTCATCATAACCTCGGCCACGGCCTCTGCCTCGACCACGACCACGACTCCGGAAACTGTGGCTTCGGTCGTCCCAGTCTCGGCCTCCATCATATCTTGGCTCACGGCTAGAGTACATTTACATCAATAAATACTTCGGAAGAATGGGTCAAGGGTCTACCGTTGCGTGGCTGGACCAGTAATCTCGGACTCTTCCCACGCGTAGATTATGTCCATGGAACCGTCCTGCAGACCTTGATGACGCAGACGATCGAATGCCTCATCACAATTCTGGCCCAGTGTGAGCCAGGACAGCGAACGATGCAGTATGATGCCTTACCCGCATGTCATAGTATTCAACATATCGCTGACTGGAATAAACGTAAGCAACTAGTGGCGAGCGGGAGGGGGAAGACCACATACTCTGTGCGATCTCCAATGGGCATTACAGACTTGACATCTCCAAATTGTTGGAATTTGCGTCGCACTTCATTGTCGTCAATCATCTGACGAGAATCTTTCAGTGTTACTATGAGACAGCCTTGGTATTGCTAACCCGAGATTAGAGAATCTATGACCAGAGAAAACCAATAGCTCACTTGATTTTTCTCTCGATCGCTCCCCCCTTGTTTTTGGTCGTCCCGCGGTAACGAGTAATGGACATCGATCTAATGCGACCCCGAAGTCCTCGGTCAGATTCGGGCCGGAGTATTGGGAACCGTAACTCACAGGTCGACCGCTAATCTCGGAGCCTTGTAGGCGTTCTCTTGCCCTTTCAGCAGCCCTTAGATCGTACTAGGGAAGTGACTCTCCTCTCAGTAAATCGCAATATTTTGCTTCAGGCGGCTTACATAGGTAACGAAGACCATTCCACGCGTGGCAATAAGGTCGAAAAAGGTTTTAATTTCACCGTGCTCTTCAAACGAACGACGGACATCTTCACTATTAGTTTCATACTAAGAAAAGACTATCAGCACGAGCATATACAAATAGCGCAAGCCAAGAGTCAAGTCTTGCACCCAGTGATGACTTGCCTTGATGTTCCGGATAAAAAGTGTCCGACAAGGTCGTTCGCGCTGTATGCGTTCTTCAATAATGGAATCATGAACTTTGTCGTCACGACGGATATTCCTTCGAGTTCGACCAAAGCCTCCGTCGTCAAAATTGGAATCCGAAGCTTCTGGGTTGACGAGTGAGATCAAGAGCTTCGAAAGGCAGAAAACCAAGCAAGTTGGCGGGGAGGCAGAATAAGCCACGTAGCGCATCGAGTCGCAGAGACGAATGATATTCCCGGGGAAACTCAAAGCATCGCATCACCCAAGGCGTGATGAAATGAAAGGAGAACGCTCGGCAAACTCATTTCCTGGCATTTTACTGAAATGTCCAACTTCACTGCTTTCGCTAATGAATAGCCTAAAGCTCGCGACGAAGGCTCTTAATGCCTGCTAGGTCACCAGAAGCGCACCCAACGAAGATTGTAACGTGGAGCTGCCAGTTTTACCCCGCTTTGACTGCGACTCAACTGATGCGGCGACGTATGACGACTGCCTATATTCGCACTGTATGTTCAGTCTCAATTTCAAGCGCACCTTCAAAATTGCCGTAACCCTGACTATAACCGTCTGACGTGCTCTGGGCAGTGTACTGAGTGGAGGGGGTTGCGCCTGCATAATTACCACTTCCATTTTGATAGAAATTGTCTTGGGCACCAGTATCGTAGCTGTTGTATGGACTGGCGTCGGCTTGATGTTGATTTTGATCATAGGAACTGGGAGGACCGCTGTCGTAGCCACCATGAAAGCTGCCCCGACCGCGACCAAAGCCTCTCCCACGTGGAGCGCCGCCTCTGTGATTGTAGGATCTATCAGGTCCTGGTCCACCGGGAGTGCCCCCTCTCCTATGACCGCCATCATAGGCTCCGCCACCGTAAGGATGATGCCGATTCATTTCCTTTTTTACGACTTTCTATTCTTTTTAGGACGAGAGTGAGGGAGTTGCACGTGCACTGAGCTGGCGAGCTTAGCAGACGGGGAGAAACGAAATGGCGAGAAAAACGTGTGCTGGTGATGACACAGATGAAACTTTCTGGACGGCGTGGCTCAGCCCGCGACAAGGGGCAAATGCAGGGAATGATGGTGGTGGTTTGCAGGCAAGGTCAAGCTGGGTGCAAATTTTGCACATGTGGTATTTACCCGTGGGAATAAAAGATTATATAAGTGACCATTCTGCGGCTTCACACCGCTTACGAGGCGTTGCCTCGCCTTGGAGTCCATTCCTTTATTTCCTGACCGCGACCAATGTCAAAACAGTTCCAGTTCAAACTTGTTCTGCTCGGTACGTATTCTCCTTACTGTTTGCAAAAAACCTCTCTCACTCGCTCCACTCAGGCGAGTCCGCAGTTGGGAAGTCCAGGTAAGGGTGTTGCATTTCCCTGTGCATTCACCTTTGACCATCCCGCAACAGTCTAGTCCTGCGCTTCGTCAAGGACCAATTCGATGATTACCGAGAAAGCACTATCGGCGGTACGTTTTTTCTTAGCCTGGGTTACAACACGCGCCGCTTACCCGTCCTTCTGCAGCTGCATTCTTGACACAGACCGTCACGTTAGATGACCAAACGACAGTTAAATTCGAGATTTGGTACATTTGTTATCTTGGGCGATATGTCGTGATAACTGACTACTCCTCAGGGACACCGCAGGTCAAGAGCGGTACAAGGTACGTTGGCACTCTCAATGCTGTGGAATGAGCCGCCTGACGGCTGCTTCGATCCCTTGATAGTCTCTCGTGCGTCCATTCTCATTTCTCGCTCTTAAATCGAGACTGAGCAGTAATTTGAGTACAGGCTCCTATGTACTATCGCAATGCACATTGTGCAGTGGTAGTATATGATATCACTCAGGCGTCCTCACTCGAGAAGGCACGGAACTGGATTAGAGAACTTCAACGTCAAGCCGATCCATCGATAGTAATCGCTCTCTGTGGAAACAAGGCTGACCTTGCTGCGCGTCGCCAGGTCACGCAGGAAGAAGCTCGTAAGTACGCGGAGGAGGAAGGTCTTATGTGGAGCGAAACAAGTGCCAAGTCAGGAGAGGGTGTGGCAGACATATTTACAGCCATTGGTACGTAAAGACTGACATTCTGTCTTCACCATGGACTTAGCGATCACAGCCAAGAAATTACCGCTTACTGCTCCCCCATCATCACGAACGGGTGGTCGCAGTGGCCCTTCCGGTGGAGCACGGCAGGGTGTTGATCTGAACAGGCAGGCGGCTTCTCAGAATGGCGGCGAGGCTTGTAACTGCTAGTTGCGAGTTCCATCTCGCGTCATAGTTCTCCGCAGTCCCTGCGTCCAACCTTTCCCTCTCACTCCACATGTAACATAACCTACATCGTGATATGCTGAACTCGGGTAATAATAATATAACAAGCAGTGACGATACCGAGCGGAATACAACTACACTAGCCTTTTGGCTTACGGTAAATGCCCTCCATGAGGATGGTAAGTTACAATCACTGAAACCAAAAATGTCTGAATCGCGGGTGACGATTAATCACGTTGCCTATTCCCCAGGCTTCGAGCTCCGTGCCAGTGACCACTTATTAGCTCACCAATCAACATGGAACTCGACCTCGATGATCCAAGTTGGACTCGTGATTTTGAAACGATACGGGGAAGATTGGTGATGCAGCATGTTTTAAATCGCGCTGAACTGTATTCCACGCACAGCCGCCGAACCTACGCCGGTGACACGTCCTGACTGGCGGGAAGGACTCTCTACGTGGAGGCCTTGGATGTGCTCCAGATACTGGCGTACGAATGGAACGGATGGCCTCTCTGTCGCGTTCATCCCGTCCACAAGGCGACGGAACTGGTTTGATGCGTCAAGCATGCCATGTAGCATCGCGAGGGTCTGCTTTCGAGTGCACCGTGCCCAGGCAGACCCAAGCAAGCCTTGTGAGGCCGGAGATGATCGCGACAGCGACAAGATGATTGTGCTCAGCGAATCAAAATTATGCAACGTCCGGCATGTCTGCTCGCCATGTCAGATGGTAAGTGCACCTGTAGGCGGACACAACATATGACCAATCACCTCAGCGACCCTGATCCACAAGTCGAGTATATCGGCTCGCTGCACTACATCGCCACAGTACGCAATGATGGACCTTTGTACCCATGAAGCAATACGATCATGAACGTCAAGAAACTGCCGCAACCCTGTCATGTCGGCGCTTCTAGGCCTTATTATCCAATCGAGACAATCTTGCGGACAGATGGTGGCGTACAGAGTGTGCATCAAAACACAAAACTGTTCGGCAAGGTTATCCGGACCCCAAATCATGAGGTCAAGTAGTTGGAAGTTGGAAATGCCCTGACTGGGGCGTGCCGGATGAAGGATTGCTGGAGATTCAGAAAATTGGGACCGGCCGTCGTCAAAGCAGGCACTGACTTGGGAAGCGCTAACCGATTCGAGAGCTGCCAGCCAATTGTTGACGTTCTTCAACTGGGAAATTGATTCCGGGGTAACTTCATCCGAGATAACGGAAGTTTTCAAGCCGAGGGGTGGTGTTTGATCGCTTATTGTACGCAGTCGAGCATGGCGGTGTGGTGCCGCATCAAGCAGTAGCGGAGGGCGCGTAGATTGCAGTGCCGACTCTGACAGAAGGGGGGTGGGGGGAAAGTACATACTCTCTGTCGTGTGAAGGGGTGGGTTCTCGGGTGTTGGAAGGACACAGATATGCTCCATGTCTGGAGATCGTTCGTCATTTGACAGATTGGAGCAGAATTCACGACTGTGACTCCGCAGTCCGTCGTCAAAGAGGCCCTCATATAGAACGAGATCCGTTGGCGTTACGAGATGGAACCATGAGAGCTGTCCAAGCGTTTCAGTAATCTAGCAACGGTGGCAACTGACAACATACCCCGTGGTCTTCAGAAACAGGAACCCATGGTTCATGAATGGCGGACAGAGGATAGTGGATTAAGCTTTTGTACGGCCATAGTATCTCGTCCGGATATCCAGTAATTTTTTTCCCATCCAGTGGAACGACGAATGAGCCCGGTATCCACCCAATACGATCGCCCTGGGGCCTCATCGCCGCCCACCATCCCGAACGCTCTTGTTTGATGACGGCCAGCACTTCGTCCTCGTGGAAAGGTAGATGGACCGGGTCCGAGGACTCGAAGTCATGCAGGCACAAGACATGAAAGAGGCACTGTGGATTGCCTGTGTCCTGGGCAGCCTCAGAAGAAATGATGCCCTGATTGACAGGGACGGGTGAACCGGACAAAGAATCGTATAAGTGGTTCGTGAAAAGAGGTACGTCGGTCGAAATATGTAGTGGTTGACGCCGCTGTCGAAGTGAAAGGGAATCGAGCGGGTTCGACATGTTTCTGAAGAGGGATTGTAAACACGGAGCACACTTTATGTTTATGGGTGAACGGAGTTACGGGAGTAGGCTTCAATCTAGATCACGATCCGGCATGCCACCGTGTACAAAATGCCAGCATATGCGATAAGCCATGTCATTCTAGTCTGCGGCAATCAGTTTCCGAAACACTCGCCATTCGAGTGGAGTGTACCTACTAAGCACAACAACCGGGTAGAATACAACCTCTAACAAAAATATTTGTAGGGCAAGCCTCGAGGGAGCATCGGGCCTGGAGCCGTCACTGTTGAGACAGCCATGATCTGAATACTAATAATGTCGCAGGCACATCAAGTGACAAAAAGGGGGTGCTGCACTCCGAGCAGGTCGATCAAAATCAATCGCTCTGTAAATCGATTTGAGGCTGATGGGGCAGTGCATGGAGAAGTTGCACTGGTAAACCGCTTAAGGCTGGTTGCCGATGCCACGGTCCATTTCGGGAAATCCTCGCTAGTCTTAGATCTGTTGCTGTGCGGCCGCAGTCTCAACAATGCCTACGCCAACATGGAGCTCCACAAAGGCCAAGGTATGCCCGTTTCACGTCCATGAGGTGGCGCTTAGTTCCGGCTGCAGGTGCAACTTCGGTGGGCGTTGTGTTGCGCGAATGTCATAGTTCACAAACCTTATGATATCGTTGGGTGACCCAGACTCTCCGTTCAACGTCTTCGGACGGTGCAACAGAAGAGGGAGGCACAGGGCAAGAGTTCTCGTCGCGACATCGCACTCTTATTAGAGAAGGGAAAGATCGAGAGTGCACGGATCAAGGTTGAAGCAAGTGGGTCCTGATCCGATGTGTGCAAGAGCACACCGCGTCTAACTACACGATGCCACGCATGCTATCACTCCCTACACCAGTTATCAATGAGGATGTCAACCTCGAACTCTTGGAGCTCTTAGAACTGTACTGTGAGCTCCTGATAGCTCGCTTCGGACTACTCGATCAAAAGTGAGTAAGTACACCAAAAGTTTGTTGGTCGTGTAATTCCTCTAACAAATCCAATAGCGCACGTGAACCAGATCAGGGCATTAAAGAGGGAGTCTGTGCTATTATTTACGCTGCCCAGAGAACTGAAGTGAAAGGTAATTCAGGTTTCGTCATTAAGTCATCCGCTAACTTTCGGGTTGTTTGCATCACTCGCAAGAACTCCATGTACTCCGTGAACTCCTCGTGCAAAAGTACGGCCGAGAATTCTGTACAGCTGTAATGGAAAATCGTGGACATTGTGTCAGCGACAGAGTAAGCATATTATGCACCGGCTCCCGGCCTGCCTCTTAACGCAGAGCGTGATTGATGTTACAAGGTAGCGAAAAAGCTATCGGTCGAAACTCCATCAGCCCAACTAGTCGATGGCTACCTGACGGAGATAAGCAAGGCATACGGGGTTAAATGGTCATCTCCTGCCACACAAGCGGTTGCCAAAGTTGGGGTGGGGTAGACTGATTGGTGTTGCCTTACATGTGATTGACCCGTTCACGAACTTCTTGTAGAATCAACCCCAAACTCTAGAGGAAACGCCAGAGTCCCTGCCAAGCTACTCGGAAGAGGGACCCAGTATTGCTAAACTACCTGACCTTCCACCGACAGAAGAGGAGGAAGAGAAGGCCGCCAAAGGGCCAAACAATATTGCCACGTCCGTTCAGGAGAATCCCAAAGACGACTTCGAGTCTTTGGCGCGTCGTTTCCAGGAGCTGAAAAAGCGTTAGACAAGGTTCCTTGGGCAGCATACGAGTGGTGGCTTAAGCACTTAGGTTTGAACTAATCGAGCATCCCCTCGTGAACCGATCACCATACCCGTCATTCTTCCTGTGCGTTGATCGTAGTGTTACGGATGTATCACTGTTTGAACACGTTGCACCTTATGAGGCCACCTCGGTGACAGCATATTCGGCGGCCCTTTTGAGTGATGTCCGCCGCCGATAACGCAGTCGTGATAGACGTCTTTGCGATGAAATGGTCGGTCGTTTTGCTACGCATGCTTTGATTACCGCTCTGGGTAACCGCGCATGGCGGAGGATCGGCGATTCCCTTGACGTTCAGGTGTTTTCGTTAAAAAATATCACCTTCAACACGGCACCAAGTCTGTACTCGTTACGGGATTTAGCGTTTGGTCCGACCGGCGACGCTCGCCTTTGATAGGAGTTCTGAAACGCCCTGCCATTCGGACAGTGTGACCAGACGTGACATGAGTTACCTTAATAGCAAGCAGAATTCAAGCAATATACAGGGCTGCCTGCGCTGTCTCCCAGTTGCGTACAAACGAATGGTTATACCTCGGCGGCTCATCGTAAGGTACATAGGGACCAAAGGAGAAGATGGAGATGCAGCATGTGGATGCAAGTAGCTACGGTCCGCGTAGGCCGACAGGATTCAAAATCTGTGGTTCTCTGCGAATTATTATAATTAATGTTTTAGATTTTTTTCTTGGACCTACGTCTATAGACTAATTGCTAGTGCTTCTCAGAGGTCCTTTCCCAAAAAAAAAAACCTGAATCGAACAGGTAGTGCTGGTAGTTGGGAACCGCGCTGTAGTGGCAGATATCAGCCAGTGTTACGTACTTGCGGCTCTCATATTTTCTAGGTTAAGTACCAGAAAGCACTCGGCGATTCTTTTGGCATACCCTTGGCCCACCGATTATTCGGCGGCGATCCCAGGGCATGACTAAGCCTGCAGTACCGCTGGCACTGATGGGTAGCCGGGACGCGCATGACCCTGCGGTCAAAGGGTTCCAGCACGATCTCTTTATGTCCGCAGGGGCCCTGCTGTCTCGCGGACAAGTCTCAAGTCATGCGAGGAGCTTGTTTATTTTATCTGCGGGATCGTTTTCGTTGCCAATGCCGGTGACCAATAGATAATCTAGACGATCACCGCGGCCTACCTTATGTCGACAATATATCTGGCTGGGATTATGACGGCATCATGAACAATGAGTCCTCAGATGTTCGTCGGCATCCGTCCCAGGGACATCACTGCAGCGTGCTGCGGCGATTTGCGGCGCGAGACCTATATGTAGAGATGGGTATATCGACCGTGCTTCACGTGGTGGATAAGATTGGTTGTTTGTGTTGGCGCAGGAATGGGGTGACAGAACGAGGGAGAGTGAGCTGACGGTGATGCTACTGCTGGCTGCTCGAGGGAACGGTGTGGTATAATGCACCTGGATTTGTGGGTAAAGTACATATTGATTCGGAAGGATTGGAAAGACAAGGCAATCACAATCTGTCACAAGCGAGATATGTGATGGTCGGAGTTTCAGACACACGTCGAATGAGGTGGAGTTGGGTATCATCGCCGTAGTTGGATCTGATGCGGCAGCGGAGATGACCAAGGCCGAGGTCTGAGAACATCCGTGGAAGTTGTATGTATCGAGGATCTCCATCGTGAATTTTGCGACATGCAGAGACGGCAGAAATTTCTGGATCAAACCTTGTGTGGATTCACGTAAGACAACAACACACGTGAAGCATTCTCGGGAGGGCTGAGCGGCGGAAAAGAAGCCAAGAAGACGAGCAAGAGGACGTTTATTCTACAGCAACGACCCGGAATTTTTTGGCCAGGTCACACATAGCCACTTGGTTGGCATCTCCGGCTGAAACTTCCAGATTTGGTAAGTGGTGTAGTTCATTGTGAAGGCCGAGCGATGGGCCGGGCGAGACACGCCGATTGAAACTCCGACGTCTCTAATTTCTGAAGCGATAATAATCCTCGGGTCAGTAATTCGTATTCACGCGGTTGCGGCGGCACAAGTGTGAATGACGGAGCAATATCCATGTCCGCCGACCTCCCTCAAACTAGATATCTCATTTATACTCCCATTCGACCATGTTCACGTCGACCTCCCCAATGTCTGCCCGTTCCTTCCACCATGCCCCCGACGATCCAGACAGCGACACCGAGTCCGATCGTTACACCGAAATGTCTCTCGACTCAAGTATAGCTACCTCTCGCACGTCCGCCGACATTTCCATGCGCTCCCCGTCACCCGCCCCTTCCGTCATGTCCTTCACGAGCTCCCTGCGCACCCAGGCTTACCGACAAGAGCATGGCAGAGGCATTAACAATTACTCCGACGTCTACCGTCTCCCAGCGGATGACGAGGAGCTAGAACGTCTCGGTTCGTTCAGCCACCTCTCCTCCCATCCTTTCCCTCATCCATGTCAAAGACAAACAACATGTGGTGTTTTGCAGAGTGCTGGGAAGATATCCACCCCCTCTTCCAGAAGTAATGGCAGACGATGAATTCGAAGTCAAGGCCGTCCTTGATCTCGGTTGCGGAAGTGGCAGCTGGTAAGCCATCATTTCCTGTAACAATCTCATGGACTTGTCACACGCACAGGATAATGGACATTGCGAGGGAGTTCCCTAATTGCAGCGCTGTAGCCGTCGATCTCGTTCCCATGCAGTCCGTGTAAGCTTCTATGTAATCCATTCCATAGGACTCTTCTGACTACATGCAGAGATATGCCCGCAAATTGCAGGTGAGAGCGCACCCATCCTGTCATACCTGTGCCAGACACCGTCCTTTGATATAGAAGCGAAGTCGATGATATCAACCTTGGACTGGAACATTTTTATGGTGACTTCAATGTTGTACATTGCCAACTCATTTCCTCGGGGGTAAGTTGTACTCCTTCCACGTCGAGCATGATATTGCACTCGCGTATCTTCAGATCCGAGACTACCACGCTATGATCAACCAGATAGCCCATGTACTCCGCCCTGGCGGTCTTGTAGATCTTACCGAATTTCCGTTCTCTTTCGCAGGGGCGGATAAAACACCAATACTCCCTCCTGCCGGAGCCTTCCACCCCCCATGGACACACCTTTGGATGGCCTATGCGAATAGGGCAGTCAAGGAACGAGGAGGTGATGCAGAGGCAGCATCTCACATGCATGAATGGTTATCTGACCATCCAGCATTCGAGGGCGTCGTGGCTCGGGAGTTTTGGTTCCCCTTATCCCCTTGGTTGCGTGGAAGTGATCCAGAAACCAAGTTTTGGAATGAAATTGCATCGATCATGCGGGACGATGTCAAGGTAGGCAATTTCTCCTCCCCGGAATCGCATTGGTCATTTATTCTCGCCGTAGTCATTTATCAAGGGCGGGCGGCCACTTCTACTCGGCCATGGTCTTTCGGCGGAGTTTGTCGATGCTATGGAACGCAATGCATTCGAAGAGCTCGACGAGGCGGTAACTCCGATTTACGTCTTGATACAAAATGTCTATGCCCGGAAGAGGCACTAATCGTTCTTGTTTCAAATGGTGGGGCAAGATGTACTTTTTCCGCGCGTACTTTTTCTTTCTGACAGAAATTGTTCAGCATCGCGTCCTCTGTACTATACTCACCATATTGTATGATTTACCAAGCATGTTACGTACCTACATGTGATATATCTAGTTTACCATCTACGACAATCGTCTTGCATCTACTTGCATCCAGCACCGCAATCTCACCGTGGCCTATTTGTAGGAGTCTTGCCAACGACTGGTACGGTTTTTATTCGATTTTTTTATTTTTTTCTGGATTTGAAGTGAGTACAAGTGGAGGATGTTACAGGGACCAGTGCATAGAATCAGACAGCATATGCTTTTGCCTGACTGTCCGTATCGCTATAGCCAGGCGATGGAGCAAGTTGGGGATTCAAGATTCAGGGTGCCGCGCGTAAAGAATGGACTTGGCTCAGAATCTGTTAAGGACTAGTTATGACCTACTCCCGGCCACCGAGGATCGCGGCAACTGCCTCGGATTTTGGTATAGATATTATCTGTATCGGATAGTCAGGGATAGCCCCGTGTTACCACCCTGCAAGCACAGGGTCACGGCGACTGGCAATCCCCGGGTTTGTGGTCCAGATGACGAGAGCCTTTGTGCTTGAATCTATGCGGTTTTTAGTCCTCGCTGGGTAAATGCTCCCTGTGACCGCCGCTCAAGGGAAGAAGCGATAAGAGAACAAGGGTTTACTGTATGTAACACGCGACAACAATGCATGATTGGCGTTGCGAAGCAAATAGCCGAGTGCGGTGAGACCTGGAAAGGTTGGCGAAAGCATACTGCACTTCAGCAAACTGTGTGTGACGTTATCGCTTGACGACTCTTCTGTAGGCCACTGGAGAATTATGATTGGATGAAGGCGGCCAAAAAAAGACAAAAAAGGGACCATCGGCGACAAAAATGACGAGAGTTTGTTTGAGACCAATCCTGACCGCCGCCCCATCCCATGAATAGCAGCTCTATGGCCACGGCGTCAGTGCACTCTCGGGTTGGATTGGGCCACAATTGCAAGGGGGAAACCCTGTATGTGAAGCACATGTGCAGGTTGAACCGCAAATCGGATGTTCTGTTAGGTGTGTTGTGATGACCGAGAGCGAGGATAGAGGTATTATCGGGATCATCGGAGCGATGAACTGAGAATTTCGCTGGCTGCTTGTAGGTGAAAGGGGCGGTCCCCCTGCCGCTGGCATAAGAGTTCGCATCTGCTCGTTTCTCGCTACGCCACAAACAACCATTGTTGGCCTAGTACCTATGGCATTTCGGGTACGACCAACCCTTCTTGGCCATACGAATATCAAACCTTGACCCAGGACACTGAATTGATGGGATCCGGAGTTACCCTTGCCAGGTTAATGAAAACGATCAAAGAGTGAAGTTCTATATTCGGAGAGAGACGGGCTTACTGCCATGATTCTGGTCAAAACTCCACCACAATGCCACCTTCAAGATCAGATAATTGATTACCTAGTTATTGTCGTAAGAAATTGCACACGTTTCCAAAATACTAATGGAACTCTAAAAACCGAGAAAGGTAAATATGCGTGTGTGCGTTGTGTTGAACGGGACCAGGCGTCGGGTGGGCTAATAGAACTCCCGGCCGCATATATCGCAATTTGGCCCTGTGTAGGAGCAAGTGTTGCACTGCGTGCATTTTCACTGAAGGCATCGACAAGGCCGAGGACCTTTCAGCGATCTTCACATTGCATTGACATCCCACCCGATCGGCAGAAACTCGTGTATGCGTGTGTTTAATACATCGACAAGCATACGAAGACACTGGGAATGGATAACCCAACCTTTCACATATTATAGGGCGTTTAGAACAGTTCGAAACTTCACTACCCTGGTGTCGCCTGAGCGGCGCAGAGCGACCATTTAAAGCATGATTAAGTCAAGCCCGAGGTCCCATGGGGTGCGATTGCGTTTGCTGACCCTAGCTCATCCGAGTCGTGGATCAGTGAGTTGTCTCGATCACTGCCCATTTCAAAACTTCCAAGAATGTGGCGTTCGGGGGTTTCCACTCTGCGCAACTCTCGGCACGGGCTTGTCCTGCCACACAAAGCATATCTGCAAACCTACATTTCGCAACAGCCCCTATTCGTTGACGGAGTTCATGTTCCCCCCCTATGGCCAAATTGGATGGTTTCAGTCGGAGTCGGCGGTCGCATATTCAGTGCGTATCGAAAAGTCCGGACGGCTGTCAACGTGGTCTGTTAGGCAAACATGACGAGCACGAGTGTGCATGATTAAACCACGTCAAAGTATTACCATTCTCCAAGTGGTGCTTGAGTTAGCCCAAGTACCAATCGCTGGACTCGTCGACGGCAACCGTGACACTGAACTAGTTCGTTAGAGTGCTACACGGGCCAAACAAGTGCCAACAAAAGGCCACCTGTGACCACGTCGGGCTCGGGTCGTCCACCATCGTCTGCCATGTCCTACGTGTCCAAAAAAGAGGAGGAGAGCGGCCTCAGCTCTTACTACAACAACAAGACTACGATCATTCAAGAGGCCCGCGTCTTCAATGATTCGCCCATCAGCCCGCGCAAGTGTAGGGCTCTCCTCACGAGGATCGTTTACCTTCTGTATATTGGCGAGACTTTCACTTCGCAGGAGGCTACTACGTTGTTCTTTGGCACCACCAAATTGTTCCAGCATAAAGATGTAAGTGGAGTGATGCGCGCCTGCTTGGGAACCATTAATCATGTACTACACAGAGTGCGTTGAGGCAGATGGTGTACCTCGCGATCAAGGAACTAGCTACTACAGCAGAAGATATAATTATGGTTACGAGCAGTATCATGAAGGACATGCAGCCGAGCTCCGAGGTCATTTACAGGCCGAACGCGATCCGTGCATTATGCCGGGTCATCGATGTGAGGTGTTAGCAACTTGTCATAGCCGCCTACTCACTCTCGGTAGTCTTCCATGGCGCAAGGATTCGAGCGTTTCTTCAAGGCCGCCATCGTCGATCGGACACCCTCTATATCATCCGCCGCACTGGTATCCGCTTACCACCTCTTTCCTCAATCAAAGGACGTAGTGAAACGATGGGTCAACGAAGCACAGGAGGCCGTCAGCGCGAAATCGTCCCCCTCGTTATTTGGCAGTTCATCAGGGGGTTATTTGAATTTTGGTTCTTCGAGTTCTTCGAACAGCGGATTTCAGCCTATACCGTCCACCAGTTACATCACCCAGTACCATGCCCTTGGTTTGCTATATCTTATTCGCCAGCAGGATAGAATGGCAATCACCAAGATGATCCAGCAACTTGGCGGCGGCAAATCTGGCGCGGGCACGATGCTGAAGAACTCCATGGCTCTGTGTATGCTGATTCGGTACGCTGCCAAGGTTATGGAGGAGGATCCAAAGTACGTGGTTCGTCACGCCGAGTCAGCCGTCTGGGTCTTAACGCCATCTAAGTGTACAAAAGCAGATCCTTGAACTACTCGATGGTTGGCTACGGCATAAGAGCGACATGGTAAACTTTGAAGCTGCTCGCGCCATCTGCGAGATGAAGCATGTGACTGCTGCACAGCTGTCCAAACCCATTGCAGGTGTGACTCCCTTCTGATATTGTAACGTTCAATTAAAACGTCATGCAGTCCTACAGCTGTTCCTTTCGTCCCCGAAACCGGTCTTAAAGTTCGCTGCAACTCGTACCCTCGCTGCACTTGCCTTGACACACCCGACAAGCGTAGCTGCCTGCAATGTGGACCTCGAAAATCTCATCGCTGATCCCAACAGGAGCGTAGCTACATATGCTATCACTACTCTCCTCAAGGTACGGCTTTCCCCCTCGTTGGTCCGCTCAAGGCTTAATCTCTTTAGACTGGCAATGAAGCTTCAGTGGACCGCCTTATGAAGCAGATTACAGGTTTCATGTCAGAGATCAGCGACGAGTTCAAAGTCATCGTCGTCGATGCCATCCGCTCCCTCTGTCTCAAGTTCCCTTCCAAGCACGTATCAATGCTTGCTTTCCTATCGGGTGTCTTGCGCGACGAGGGCGGATATGAGTTCAAGCGAGCTGTCGTGGAAGCCATGTTCGATATGATCAAGTACATTGCGGACTGCAAGGAGCAAGCGCTTTCACACTTGTGTGAATTCATCGAAGACTGCGAATTTACGAAACTCTCCGTCCGCATCCTTCATCTACTTGGCGTCGAGGGGCCAAAGGCTCCTCAACCCACGAAATACATCCGGTATATCTACAACCGTGTGGTACTGGAGAATGCGACCGTTCGTGCTGCTGCTGTGTCAAGTCTTGCCAAGTTTGGTGTAAACGCCATCGATGCTGGCCTGCGTCGTAGTGTTGGTGTTCTGCTTAGAAGGTTGGTTGTCTTTGTGATCCTTGGTTGAGCATAGCTCACAGGTCCCGTAAGGTGCTTGGATGATGTCGACGACGAAGTCCGTGACCGTGCAGCCATGTATGTGAGGGTCTTCAGGGAGAAAGCACTTGCAGATGCATACGTGAAAGAAGGTCGGTTTTTAGCCTTTCATGAAATCTGATGAGTGACGGTCGCACTCGATAGAGTCGATATTCTCTTTGGCAGCATTGGAGTCAAAGCTTGTTGCATACGTCAACGATCCCGCGGCCGCCACCCAGCCATTTGACTCCTCCGCGATACCCAAAATTAGTCGTGCCCAGTTGGCAGCAGAAGCAAGCCGTAAGCATATGACACCCTGTACAGAAGATAACGTTAGGAGACATTTTCAAGGTCCAAGCACTTTGGATACGATCGCTGTGCCTACAAGGACCAATGCGTCGCCGCCGCCTCCAACTGCGGCGGAGACACAGTCCACATATGCTCAACAGCTAGCCGAAGTACCCGAGCTAGCGGGTTACGGCCCAGTTATTAATAACAGCGCGAAGCCCACACAGCTCACTGAGACGGAGACAGAATACCAAGTGACATGTGTGAAGCATATCTTCAAAGAGCATATCGTGTTTCAGGTGTGTGATAGAAATGCATGACTTCCATCATGATACTGATTCAGAAGCAGTTTAATGTATCCAATACCCTGCCGGACTCCGTGCTAGAGCAGGTGTCTGTGATCATGCAGCCTCAAACAGAGTCAGGACTAACAGAAGATTTCATTCTTACTGTTCCGACTCTCACAGCATCGACTTCACCGAGCATTGTCTACGTCTCATTTTCGCGGGATTCGCCAGAAGAATATGTTACGGCATCGTTCCAGTGTATTCTCAAGTTCATCAGTAAGGAACTCGATCCTTCGACGGGGGAACCAGAAGAGGAGGGATACGAAGACGAGTACCAATTAGAGGAAGTGGAGCTCACGGTTGGTGGGGACTACATAATACCGAGTTATTCCTCGTTCTCGTCGGAGTGGGATCGGCTGCGCTCGGGTGCAGTCGCCACTGAGACATTCTCCCTCACTGCTATGGAAAGCATTCAAGGTGGGTCGAACATGTTCCAGATGCGTTATTTACAACTATTCACGATCCCAACCACGGTATACGCTCGTTCGCATGGGACCCTGACTCTCACCATTGGACTTTCACAGCTGCCTGCGACTCGATCATCGAGATCCTTAACATGGAACCACTGGGGGGCACCGAGACGGCTGGTTCCACGTCGGTCCACACGCTCCAACTGTCTGGGTTGGTCACAGGGGGAGGCGGAAAGGTGCTCGCAAGATGCCGGATGACGTTCTCGAAGGGACAGGGTGTTACTCTTGAGCTGAGTGTCCGCGCCGAACAGGAGAGGGCATGCGCCTTGATCTTGTCTGCGATCAGCGGGTGATGATGTTTGATGTATCGTCTACACTAGTTGGAGATAGTCATAGAAGATTGATGTTGCAGATCACACGTCTTGTCAAGCTCGCACGGATGCCGGGATAGGTCAAATAACTTCACAGGACCAGACTATGATCGTATGACTGTCCAGAGTTCCATGAATAAGGCCAACATCATCTTATAAGCCACGACGACTCCATGGTATACTTGATCACTCTCCATCAGTCAAAGGAACGTGTCCGCTCAGCGAGGCTATCGTTGAGCGCCGAATATTTCAACCGTGGCGGTGACAAAGCGTCTCCACGCCGCGAGTCATCGCGGAGACCCCAAACGCAGGTCGGTAGCGGTTCGCCCAGCATCGTCGGCCATGCCAGCCCCGCCGCTGCCCACCCCTAGGGTCATCCATGTCAATACCCGAGGCGCCGTCATTCTGGCAGAGGAGTCCCCCGAAGTACGTGTTGCTCGTATGGTTCCTTTTTCGGGTCCCTGACGGGCGTCTTATGGAAGACGCGGGACAGCAGAGGCATATACCTCCCAAACTACATCGAACCAGTCTCTCACATCGCCGTCGACGTACGTTCACTCTTTTCCCCTGTCGCACCGCAAACCTCACCTGTCTTGCTAGATTGGCGGTTCTCTTGCCAAGGTCGTCTATTTCACTCGCTCACCAGAAGAGCCACCTTCACCGTCTATTGTTGCGACCCATGGTAGTTCTTCTGAACCTAACAGCCTTTCTTCTTCAGGTGCAGGCTCGCCATCCTCAAGCCCAGTCCCATTACGTTCGCCACTCATCCCACCGAGTTCATCTCACACGCGTAACGGTACCCTCACCCCCCTCGTGCTCGAATCGCATGGCGGTGGCAATTACGATGCCCTTGACACCGACTTGCTGCGCTCCACGATCCTACAGCGCACAAGGGTCCATCACATCCCTGGTGGCTCCATCAACTTTGAACGCTTCGAGACTTCTAATGTATCCGGCCTGATCACGTTCATTTCCGAGCTCATAAGTCGGTCTGCCGTCGCCAACGGTGTCTCCATCGAGGAAATGCGCCGCGGGGTCAAAATCATGGCGACAGGAGGGGGTGCACACAAGTTTGGGGAGCTGTTTGAGAAGGAGCTGTCGGTCGAAGTTTTGCGCGAGGATGAAATGGAGTGCCTGATCGAAGGGATGAAGTTCATGGCCATGATCCCAGAGGAGGTGTACTACTTCTCGGACGAGCTCATCTCGGAGTTCTCCCACCCAGGTACCTCAAAGGCCGCAGTGGGTGCCAGCGAAAGAGATGGAATCACCAAGCCCTTGACATCTACCACTCGGTCCGAGTTTGAGCGGCCATCACCAAACCCACCCAAGTATACGGTCACGTTCGAGAGCGGGGAGCCTTCTGCACATCTCCCGTGTTTGCTCGTCAACATCGGATCAGGAGTGTCTATCATCAAGGTCGATGCTGATGGTACATTTGAGCGTGTGAGCGGTACGAGTCTGGGTGGCGGTACGTTGTGGGGTTTGCTAAGCCTGCTTACGCCCGCCCGGACGTTTGATGGTGAGTGATGCTTATCTATGATCGCTTGGCGACCGAGCCTCATTTCGTTCGGCAGAGATGTTGGCCCTGTCGGAGAAGGGCGATAATGCATCGGTAGACATGCTTGTCGGTGATATCTATGGGACTGATTACACGAAGCTGGGGCTTAAATCGACCACGATCGCGAGCTCTTTTGGTAAGGTCTTTAAGCATACCGGCGAGGGTCAAGAAGGCGGCGAACGCGGGACGTTCAAGCCAGAAGACATCAGTAGAAGCCTGCTTTATGGGGTGTCGAACAACATTGGACAGATTGCGTGCGTGGTGGCTGTCCTTTAACTGCGCTCGGCTTCTCTAAGCCGAACTCATCCAGATACATGAATGCGGAGAAGTATGGGTTAGACCGGATCTACTTTGGTGGATGTTTTATTCGGGGTGAGTCTGCATGGCTGCGATCGTACTAGTATTGATCTCGCTGTAGGACATGCAACCACTATTACTACCCTTTCGTATGCTATACGGTTCTGGAGCAAGGGTAAGAAGCGGGCGCTCTTTTTGAGACATGAAGGGTTCTTGTACGTCTACTTGCGAATGTTTCTCGTGTGTCACATTCACATTCACACCGATGCCAGAGGTGCGATCGGTGCATGGATCAAGAACATTGACGCGGTAGAAATCAAGGGGGGATCACCGGTTGCCAAGTCCTCGTAGCCTCAGTGAGTTACGGCAGATTTCTGGGTATGCGCTAGTCACACGTTTCGGTGCGCAGGCGCACCCCACGAGGTGACCTTAAGGAGATGAGATTCTCATCACCCTTATAAATACCCCGTATGCTCTCACTGCCATGTCTAGTGCCTGCACGGCCCCTTATTTATAAGTTGTATGGGGATGGCTAGGTTCCATGTGTCACTTGATCGAAACCACCAAGGCTGTAATCATACGTTACGTTATGTCGACATCTGCGCTGGATTATGCAATGTACTTGTAGTTCTCATGGGGATTACTCGGTGTGCCAATGAGCGGAAAACGGCCATGGTCTGATCAGATCTACGTCGGGCGTTGATTAATTGGAGTCGTGCCACCCCGCGGTATTGGTGCTACTAATGCCAACTATGTCATGGGACACGGTTGGCTCTATTCATGCTGTCAGCGCCGTTACACAAGGCGTTCTACAGCCGCCGTCACCGCATCCGGGCACCGAAAGACTGCCAAATGGGCTGGAAGGCGATCAATTTAGATACAGGAAGCTTCGAAGAACGAGCCTTGGTAGAAGGGAGAATAGAAGACGGATATGAGGGGTGCACGAGTACGGCAAGCGGGCACGCATGGTGGTGGTGTTGGATAAGAGTGGGAGCGCAGCTGGCCAGTTCTGGACCTGCCAGCTGGTAGTAACTGAGACGGAATGAAATTAGTAGCATCAGATAGGGTACGATGATATAATCACTATAGCACCACGTGCAACTACCTTGGACCCGTGAAAAAAACAACCGACAGGTCACACCCCCAGGTTGTGTGGAGTGGCCATGTCGATGACAGCGAGGGATGGCTGGCTAGATGTCCTGGAGGTACTGGTGAACTGGGCTGGGTCGGTGAGAAAGGGTGTTGGATACACACTTCGGTTGATCAGTAAGCGTGTGAATATTGAGCCGTTAGCACAGAGTTGTTTAAAAAAGGTGCCGATATGGAATATTGCCAGAGCTCGATATACAGAGCCTTTGTCATGTCGCAAGCTTGACTTTTCTCTTCTTCTCCTCAGACCACTTCATGGACCGGCTCCAAATCTCTTCCCCGCCTCTTCCCCCACAAAAGCCGACCCATCGCAGGTCCGCCCCCTCCCCTCCCCCCTACAGCACTGCATGCGATGGCGACGACGACAGGCCCTCCGTCGACGAAAAGCCATCTACTACAAGGTCAGACAAGCCACATGACCCCGACAACCCAGACAAGACCTCTTCCAAGAAGCCCCGTCATCGCCATAGTCCAGTACAGCTAGCCGCCCTCAACGAACTCTTTGACAGAAATGAGCACCCCAGTTTGGAGGAGCGCACGGAGCTCGCTGAGAGGCTTGGAATGTGAGTTCCCGTTTCGGACACCTATCAGTCCATGGTTCATTTCCCGTGTATCGCATTGCGCTCATCGTTGCCATCGATCCAGGGAGACCAAGACTGTCAATGCCTGGTTCCAAAACAAGCGAGCCTCTACCAAGAAGCGAAACAGGGCAACGCCGCCCGAACATTTGACTCCCGCAACAAATGATCCTGGAGCACCGGAAAAATCGTCCAAGCAACCACTCCCGTCTAATCTGCCGTCAATAGCGAACCTACTTAATTCCACTCCCCCTGTCTCCGCAGCGCAGCTCCCGACACATTCGTCCCGTCCTCGCTCGCACATCTCGTCCGCTCGCAGATCGAGGCAAAAGGATCTGCATCTCAATGACCACATTCTCGCCGAACCCCGTGTTACTATGCCACACAGCCAAAATAATACACAAGAAGCTGCGCTCGAGAGTTCCTTTTTTGCAGGTCCCTCAGAGTTCTTTGGACAGGATCGCATCATATTATCCCACCATCGTGGGCATGATCCCGAGGCTGGGGCTGTGCATTCATTACATAATCATGACTCGGACCACACGCTGCCTGATACGGACAGCCGTTTCGTGTCCGAGAATGATGGCGTTCCGTCCCGGAGGGGTCGAAACGAGGTAGCAAGAACCCGCACATCCCCAGAACAGGCAGAAGAACTCCGCCGTTCATACGCCATCAATGACCACCCCACCCGCGACCAGAGGCAGGAGCTCGCCGATAGAATTGGCATGTAAGTTATCGTACCTATAATATCTTGTTCCTATCGCTCATGCGTTCCCAGGCGTTTGCAAAGTGTGACCAATTGGTTCCAGAATCAGCGCAGTCAAGCAAAGAAGCATAGAGAAGAGTCTTCTTCTACCCCGGATGTTTCTGCACATCCGGCCAAGCGACATCCCCCGGGTACTGGTGATGTGTTGTTATCATCACACGTGCCTCACCCTCCTCTCCCACCTCGTTCCCACCACCCGTCCTTAATGATCCCTGAGCATGATTCTCGTCCTACGTTATTGAAACCCTTGTCCGCAGGGAGTGAACATCGGGGAGTTCCTGCCCCTCGGAGTAGAATGTCACTGCCTCCATTAAGTTCTCGAGTGTCTTCTCCGCGAACACGGAGAAACATCCTACCTTACGCTAGGGATCCGAGAGACCTTCATGTTGATGAAGGTAAACACTATGATAACGGTAGTGAGGGCTCCAGGCCCGAGGATGGACTTTCACGTCCTCGGCGGTCTCGTCCAGAACCTTATCAGCTTGATGCGCTGAAGAAATTGCTCCATCGGACACTGACGCCTTCAATAGAAGAGCGAAGCGCACTGGCATTAGAGGTTGGCATGTGAGTGCATCCCCTAGTGGAATCTCGGAGCCAATCGCTTATTGTTTTCTAGGGATATTGGCAAGGTGACGAACTGGTTCCGTAATATTCGCCAGAACGCTCGCAGGCGCCGGAAACGTCCAGGGGCATCTGCTGGAGGTACCAACCCCCACGAGCACGACGTTTCATCTGGATCTTCCGTGTACGACGACGACGACGATGCCATGGACCTCGTTTACGAGGACATCATGGATCAAGAGATGGACGAGCGAAGCGAAGAAGAGTACCAGGAAGCTGTGACCCCATTTACCGACGTATCATCATCTCCACCTCCGAACAAACGACCAAAGCCTCATCTTCCTATCCATGGCGGCATAGAGCCGATGGACGTGGGCCTCGTCGAGCCATCCGCTTTGCAAGAATTTAGAAAAGTCGTTGGAATGGCCCCCGTCGGTGGCACTAGCGATTACGACTTGGGCATGAACGCCATGACGTATTCTGGTGTAAAGCTTGAGGATGCGCTGCTGTTGTTGAGTTTCCATAAGCATGTTGTCCATTAGGCATGTAGGTACGTGCTTGGTGTTCACACGCTGGGCTTCTTCGCTGACACGATGGCTCAGCCCTTGATGTGCTTGCTTCGGTTCTGTGAACATGTATCACCATGCGCTCGTTGTCAACATCTGTGTCTTCCCACCTGCACATCGACGTGTTTGTGTAGTTTCCTCTGCAGCATATCCGTTATTATTGATTAATTGTTCACTATTTATTTCCCGTTGTTCGGCCATTGAAAGCGATTGCGTTCGTGCCTCATCCACCATTTTGCTACATATACTGCCCGCCCTCAGAAGCCCTCGCATACACCCTTATACGACAGATAGCGAATCAACAGAAACATTGTATGCTCACTATTTCACACAGCATGTGTCACCTAGTCGTTCCCCTCATTTAGGTAGATAATTCATCTTGAAATCAAAGTGACCCTTACAACCAGTATGCAAAATAAATGACAGGTGACGTGAACAAAGGAGATCTCCCCAGAATGGTTATACTGAGTTGCGTCTCGCACTTCTACCTTTTCTCACTGCCTTGCCCATCTTGGCATTGGGTCCATCGATGGTCAGGCTAGGCAGCTTCCCTTCGTCTTCCCAACGGTCTAGTATCTCGACTGCCGCCTGGTAGCCCTTCTTCTCGATCTCGTCACACTTACTGAACTGAAGGGTGCCGTACTGTGGATGGTCAATATATCACGTCAGTTCTATTTGATAAAGCTCGCCTACCTCCTGGACGGGCATTTGCATGTACAAACACCCACGAGTAATCTTGGCTTCTTCGAGCGTCCGGACGCTCGAAACACTGAACGAAACCAACCATGTCAGAACGCAAGCCACGTCTGCGGGCGATGAAACCCACTACGCCAGCCGACTCTGGATCTCGGGTATCGCCGGTATATTGCGCATGTTCGAGAACGGATTCCATCTGTTCAAGACGAGCCACCATCCCGACAAGGAATCGCCAAAGTTTCGGGGAGAGTTGTCGTCGATCTATGTGAGTGATGAGGGGATTGTAAGAGTGAAGTTTGCAGCGTCGGAAAGGTGACTTACGGAGCCAACGTCTACTGCAATGACAACATTCGCGCCCATGGAGAACATGGTTGATACCTGGCAAAAGGTTCGCTTAACAGCCAATGGGGTGATGCTTATCACTTACGGGGAGGTTGTCAACTAGCCGTGGCAGACTGTGTCAGCTCAATGTGAAGAAGAACAGGGCGGAAAACCCACGGTAGCCGCCGTCGACGAGCATGCTCCCATTATCACAGAGTGGTGGCAACAGGCCGACAAGAGTCATGGACGCACCTAATTAAACCGTAGCATGAAGAATAGGATGTGTGAAAGGGGTGACGTACGGATGAATCTCCAAGCATAACCAGTCTCGTGTATCTCCATGCGCGACGTGATTATGTTGGTTGTATTGCAATAATATGGTAACCACATGTCCTCGATGTGGAGATCGTAGAAAGCCTGAGATCGCTTAACATGGCTTCATGCAGTAGTGCGATTGTTTACCTTATAGATCGTGCGATTGAATTCATGTCCCTACGCAAGGAAATATTAAGGGTCTTGTTTCAGCGTGAAACATACAAATGTTTACCGTCGTGTATGCTACCAACGGATAGGTGACATCGGATAGCATTCTCCAGATATTGCTCATTCGACTGCTGAACTGTTTTGCCCGACTTGTGCTGAGGATTATGTCACAGTCCCGCGCATACAGGCCAGCAATAAAAGACCCTATACTGGTTCCGGCAATGTGATCGATGGGAATGCCTCGTTCCTCCAAGGCTCGTATAACGCCCTGGGGCACGAGGAAGTCAAGATTGGTATCCCCATGGAGATGGACAAAACGTTCACTCACGATATGCGACAACCCCCGCGCACCACCGCCGCCGAGCACAACTCCGACTGATTTACCACAAAGCCTCCTGGCTAGCCGCGAGAAGTCGTTAACCATGGGGTGGCGTTGAGGGCGAGCATCTGCTCGCACTCCCCTGTATCTCAGAATACCACTCTGAACTTTATCCTTTAGGTTCTTGAAAGCAACGACTGCCTGGGGGTCCTGTGGGGGCGATGCCTTGGCCAGGGGCAAAACCAAACCCTGGTCATTTGGATTACTAACATTCTGCAACACGGTCATATAGCACCCACCGGCAGCTCAACATGGATGTGTTGATGAACCCATGGCCGATTCTGTATAATACGTTACGTGAAAGGGTCTTGCCAACTTTGGTCTTATCTACTAACCTTGAGCCACTCTCTTGTGGATCCAGGGGTAACTGATCGGTCCGGGTGGAGTAGCACAAGCTCCTTCCGAGCCGTGGTCTTCATGGAGAGTAGAAGGCGTTCATATTCACCAATGCTCGGATCATCTCCCAAACCAACCACCATGACGAAATCAGCCTGGAAGCATGAGCCATATGCTCTGAATTGATGTACCGAGCTTACCTGTCGAATACAAGTTTGCGTCCATGGACTATTGACCGGTGAATCGGCAACGTAGAGTACGGTACGATATCTCTGTTCTTGATCGGCTAGCCACGCCGCGGCTTTGAGTTTTCCCATTCTGGAAAAGGCGTGTCGTCCGAGGTGCCCTGAAACAGAGGCTTGGTTAAGATACGACGTCCTTGCGCCTATCTCCTCCAGCGCCGTCTTGAGTTTCCGTGCAAATGTGTCAATAGGGACATGTCGAGACACAGGGAGAACGGCTACGGTCTTCAGGTTTGAGTTATTTCGACCAAGTTCGACCGCGATGTTTGGACGGTGGACGCTCGCAAATGCGTCCACCTCGTCGCGTACCCGTGATGCGATAGTACGGAGAAGCCTAGGGGTTTGATAAGCACATTCACGTAATTTTTAATTCCAACCTACTGTGAGGTGGTGCGAGGATTGCTGGAAGGGACAGGTCAGCGTGGTCGGGTCCCGCCTACGTAAACTAACGGACTCACCGCGAAGAGATCGCATTGAACAGGGTTTGTGGCATACGGATCAGTTCCGAATCACGTATAGCATGCATCGTGGTTCGACGAGGTGAGTTAGTGATCACGTCAAGCTCTCCAACTGTGTCTCCTTGACCATATTCACCAGTGATCGTCACTTTCCCATCTCCTTCAGTTATGGAGCGCAAGCGTCCATTTATGACAATATAAAAGCTGTCACTGACGTCCTGCGGCCTCCAAAGGACCTGGCCAGCACTGACTTGCATCCAGTCCAACGAGGCGTCGATTTGCAGCACTGAAACGAAGTAAGCAAATATCCCTCGATGGTCGATTGCGGCATGCATACCAAGTGGAGAGAGCAACGAAATCAACCTCTTTGCGAGCGTCAACTGAACGATAGGGCGCTTTTCCAATAACCGTTCAAGAGCTTTGGCGGGCAAGAAGCCAACGTATGTGTCGGTCTTGGCCTGGATGTCGACATAGGAAGGCGTATTGCAAAGTGAAGCTGGTATGGCTTCAATCGAGGGTCTAACATCACGAAGTGCCACATACCGAGGTACCCTGCAATACCCCCCGGCTTTACAGTGAAGAGAAGTTTATGTCTCCCCCGCCTGCCTCTATCTGACTTGGTTTGATCAGATGTAAAGATCGAGTCTGTGTCAGAACCTGATATCTTCGAGTGTGATGCTATTGGAACGGAACACTGCGTCTCTGTCGGAAGCAAGATGTCTAGGAACCCCTCGACGACGTAGTATAAGCCTGTCTTAATCATCAATCTTGGCATCTTCTTGATAGAAGAGATGTACCTGTATTGCGTTCGCCCGTTTTCACAAGCGTGGAACCAGCGGAGAAGAAGAGGATTTCTACTTCGTTGTCTAAGCCGCTCATGTAACCGGTGGCATTCGAAGAACTCCCGGTTGCACTAGACATGTCATCACTAGCATCTAAAAGGGAGAGCGATCCAAAAGGAGAGGTAAAGATCCCCGGCGACTTTGATGCATCGAAAGGAGGAAAAGCTGGTGAGGCATCGATAGACTCTCCTCCGCTGATAGGAGGTTGTAACAATCCGATGGATTTGGCAATGCAGGACATGACTTCATCGCGAAGGTCAAACTCCTCCCCTGGAAGGCGGGTCGTGAGCGAGATATTCTGAGAAGCGGCAACACGAGGGGTATTCAAGATGGAGAAAGCACGAGAGTGAGTCCTATAACCGTCACTCGCAGGGCCAATTGAAGTAAGGAGGTCGCCGGCTTGGACTTGTTGGCGCGCTCGAAGAGAGAAGGTACGCGCAGGTAGTGGACCAATGGGACTTTCTGCAAGCCTCTCTCTTGAACCAGCTGTACTGGCGCTGCTGTTAACTTTACCACAAGAACGTACGGATGGGGATGGGTCGTGGCTGAAATAGTCGCTCTCGGAGTCGGACTCTTGGACAGCGACATCATCAAAGCGTTGTCGCAAAGAATGTAGTCCGCCGCCCTCGTAAAATGAATTTGGCAGTGGATGACATGCGATTTCGTTGATCGCCTTGTCAGTGCGGAGGACTTCTGTCGTCAGCCCTAGGTATTTGTGGGCTGCATTAAACGTTACTCGTGAGAATCTCGTTAAAATTACTGTTGCAAAAGGGTTATCTTAGGAAGTAGATTATATTGCTAATACTTACCTTGAACGATATGACCAGTCGCTTTCGGAAACTTCTTGGTGACTCTTCGAAATGCCTCGGCCGGGATGACTGCAAGTGTGCTGTCTTCTGTCGCTCGTCCAACAATGCCATGGACAATCTGGGATTGGTGGACGGAATCCGACCGTAGGGGTGAAGATGCGTTTGAATGAGCGTGGGTTACACCCGGCGCTGACGCCACTGGGTGGGCTGTTGATCCCGAGGATGAGACTGACGCCGTCCGGATACGGGACACTGGAGTGGAAGGTGATTGTTCAGACCGTCCAAATTCAAGGTCGAGATGTGACACGTCTGTGTTTATTCGCTTGGCATGTTTTTCGGGCAGAATCAATTGCATGGAGAGATCCGAGGAAGGTGCCTGCTGCGCGTCATCCTGCCAAGTCAGCTTGATCTCGTCCGTAAACAAACTGAGAATGCTGAAAAGACTGGAGAGCGTGCCTCCGCTCCCAACTTCATTAATTAATTGGTATCCATTCATATCCTCATCGTCCCAAGAGCCATTTTGTAGTGATCTCTGACCAGTTCGCCCGAATACTTGGACTGTTCCATCTATGACGCAATAGAAGTTCCGATCCTGATCGAGTGAGATACTATCTCCGGCAATGAGACGTCTGGTCTGTAAGTGCCTGGCTAACTCGTGGAAAACCTGACATCATATTTAGACGAACAGCAAGAGCCAAGATGCCGAGGTGATACTGACTGGCTTTTCAAGAAACCCAAAGACGCGCACGGCTTGTAGGAATTCGTCCAGGTAATTATGGAATGCTGGTGGTGGTTCCGCCGTATTCACGTCCGGATGGAGGGCATTGACATCCGGTTTGACGAGCGGTGGTTCTTTGAGTTGTGAATAAGTATTGAGATATCGCAAACGAATCCAGTAGTTTAAAACGGCTGCTGATGCAGCGAAAAGGAATGCAAAGGACCAAAAGTTCAACTAGGAAGAGCTGCGTCGGTACACAACCACGCGCGACTGCGGGGACGCTCACCGTCAGTGTCATGGAATACGAGAGCACAAAGTATATCAAGCGCGGGACCGATATTGTTGCGAAGGTGACAAGCAACTTGATCCACGAAAGCATCCACACTTGGCAACATTTGATTAGCCTCTTGGACTGTCCACGTCAAGCTGACCGACGTACGGGTTACCCAGAAACACGCGGACAAGAGGGAGAGAAGGGGGTGTCTGCCGTCATATTCTGGGGCGGGGAGGGTCTCCATGGTGGTCACGGTTCAAGGGCAGGTCCTCGAGACGCCGCCAAGGTTGATGAGTACTAGAGCGGAGGTTTCTTTACATGTCGAAGTGGACGTGGTGGCTGTGTCGCAGCACTCACTAATGGCAGCGACGTCGGCGCCGTCCTCTGCAGATCTCCAGTCCACGTCAGGCGTCGAGCGCGACAATGAGCAAACCCTGGACGTCCAAGTGCTCAAAGACGCGGCCAAGAAGGCCTTGGTCAACGCCCTCAATTCAGTGAGCTTCCCGCGTCTCGTAACGCTACTCATGCCCACGCATTCATTCTAGGTAAATGGTGCAAAGACGCTCGTCCTTGACCCAAACCTTGCCGGGCCCTTGGGGCTTGTTACGGAGGTCGCGCTCTTGAAGGTGTTTCTCCTCAAGCGCATGCGTCTCATGGATGCTGATCAATCGATAGAACCATGGCGTCGACAAGATGTTCTGGCTCGAACCCGGCCCCTTGACATCGACGACCACGAATGTGATTTATCTTTGCAGACCTCTCATCAGATACGTGAGGATAATCGCGGGTCAGTGACATCTACTATTGCGTGCCACGTCTACCAACGAATTCTCAGACCAAATCAAGAGGTCTTCCAAGGAGTCCCACAAATATAGGTATACACTATTTCTCGTCCCACGGACTTCGATCCTTGTTTCCCGTATACTAGAGGAAGAGGGTGTGCTTGGCGACTTGACTATCTCGTCATACAACCTACAGTTTATACCCGTCGAAGAGGATGTCATTTCACTTGAATACGACAGTGCTTTCAAGGAGCTATGGGTAGTAAGTATCTCTTACATGGGATGGTTGCATATGATCTTGTCTTTACCCTTCCCCACAGGATGGCGATGAGACCATCATATATAATTCGGCGCTAGCCTTGGATGCTCTACAACATACATTCAGTCGGTTTCCTCGCATCCTCGGCAAAGGAGATTATGCTTCGGTAATTGCGTAATGGCTAACATCTCGTTCTCTGGACTGATCCCCGAGACAGAAACTTGCCACGCTTTTAACCAAACCTCTTCCTGAGCATCCAACATTCTCTGCTGATTCGCTGAATCCTCCCGCGCCGTTTGACTCCCTGATCATATTGGACCGACATATCGATATGATCACCCCGTTATTGACTCAGTTAACGTACCAGGGCCTCATTGATGAGTTAGTTGGCATCAAGAACTGTAAGTTACGACGTGCCTGGAGCAGAATGGTCATCTTAACCCTTCTTAGCTCAGATTGAACTTCCCCTGAGTCTATTGAACCCACCGTCCGCGCCAGGGCCAACGAATGCAAGCACCCCACAGCCATCTGCGACGATAACTCCAGTTACAAACGAGAAGACGAAGAAGCACCTCTTGTCGGCGGCCACAGACCCGCTGTTTGCAGAATTGCGGGACCTGAACTTCTCGTCTGTTGGCAAGCGACTGAATCGTCTCGCCCATCGAATCGATGAAGACTACAAGGCAAGTGTATCCACTTCTGAAGCAACAATATCTCATCCATCACACAGGCTCGCCTACAAGCCAAGACGGTAGCACAACTCCGTGACTTTGTTGGTAAGCTAGGCGGACTGAAGACAGAGCATGAGGCTTTAAGACTACGTGGGTAATTCCGCGCTTTGTGTCACCATCACATTCGATGTCGGATGCTAGATACCGGTCTGTCGGAGATGTTGGTCCCACAGACACGCACGGGGCTATTCAACAAGTCTCTTGAAATTCAGCAAAGTAAGTGGTTTGGCGGCTTTGAGGCCGTATATCACTGAATTCCGAATTTTACTCAATTCTCAAAGACCTTCTTGCCTCCTACGAGACTACAGCGCAGATCAACACTATCGAGGAGATGATTGCCCAGGGGGCAGATATGCAAACCGTTGCGAGGCTCCTTTGTCTTGCAAGTATAACCACGGGTGGAATCAAGACACGCCTATTGGAGAACGCAAAGAAAGAGTTTCTCCAGGCAAGGGCCAGCACTTGGTATTCCTGCTTCTCTTGCTGACCCTTTTCCAGGCATATGGGTATCATCTCTTGCCTCTTCTGCTTTCCTTGTCTGCATCTCCTCTTTCCGTGCTCCTGCAAAACCCACTTCCCGCGTCAACGCCTGTGCCGAATAAGCTGCCATTTGCTGTCGTGCGCAAATCCCTACGTCTCTTGATCGATGACAACCCGGAGGCTCTGGAAGAGCTAGAGAATGACATCGGTTACGTGTACTCCGGTTATGCGCCAATCAGCATTCGACTGGTCCAGTGTGTCGCGCAGAAGAGCGGTGTCGTGAGTAATCCCGCGGAGAAGGCCAGCGTGGATGACCGGGACGGCAAGGGTAAAGGCTCGACCGCCAGGAAGCTCTTTGCGCACCCCATCGTTGGCTGGAAAGGCTTCGAAGATGTCTTGTCTACCATTCCAGGAAAAACTTTTGACGTCATGCAGAAGCTGCCTAGTGCGACTGGATCAGAGACTTCGTCCATATCTGCACTCCGTAAGTATGGACATTTCGCACTGTTGACGTTGATAAGCTGAGGGTCGAATGATCCGCAGTTCAGTCCCATGAGCAACCGACGACGACGGTTGTATTTTTCCTTGGCGGGTGTACGTATACAGAGATTGCAGCTCTGAGATGGGTCAGTCGACAGAACAAGGGTAAGGTGTGTTCCACACGCAATTGATGAACATGCGCATTGATCAATGCAGGTCGGAAATTCTTGATCGCCACCACCGGGATCGTGAGCGGTACAAGCTTGGTGGAGAGCATAGCCAACGAAGGGAGAAGAGGGCCTGGAAAGTAAAGCGTCTGGTCGATATCTCGTCTAGGGATAGGACGTGTCCTGTCCTAGCTGAGATGTTGGGACTGCGGCGCCATATCCTGATTCGCCTTGTTCTCTGTGGTGCTGTCTAACCTACAGGATGCCGCGAATGTCATCGCCTAGCAGTTGCATCGATGGGTAGCAGGCGGATTTTGCATGCAACGACGGTGCGGGCCTGATGGATTGTTAAGAAGCGGGCCGCGGGGATCTCGCTCCCCATCGATACCATAATTTTATTCGAGCCGATGCGAATAAGGTCGATGGGCGGCCGAAATGATTGCCCTTCTGATAACGCGGCAGTAGACATACACTAAGCTGGGGACACGAAGACGTATGGGATTATTCACGACTCCCATGCGAACAGCCCGCAGTCGTGAGCTACCCACGTTGCCTCGTTTCCATTGGACTGTAACCAAAACGGAGCAAAGGTTTGATTGCAACGCGTCGATGTTGCGGAGGAGTATGCCTTACGTTGGGTTTTACAAGGTGTATCTGGGGTCCTTCTGAGCGGGTCCTCGAGAGGCCGCCAAACTTGAACTTGCTCGTATAAGGTCCGGTCAACGCAAGCCAACATGAACCTTTCCTCCCTTCTACAGTCTACCACACTTGCTTCATTTCCACATCTTCCTTCACCCTCACAAGCTACTTGGGTATGTGCTTTCGTTCGCTGGTCCCTTCGTCCGCCTGGTCGTTGGTCAACGCTGATTCGTGTCTTCGTCGTGTTCCGGAACCGCCCCTGTGACTGGTCTGTGCGTTCTAGGGTTCAATTTTTTCCCAGTCCACGGAATCAGGGTAGTCACATTTGCGCTCGAACGCAGCGATGCCTCCACGTGCAGCGGAAGGAAAGCCAGCAGCGGAGAAGCCGCCGAAGAAAACGAGTTGGTCTTTTTTTGTACTCATCACTGGTCTGTCCATAGTGACGCAACCCGTCTCTAGAGTCGTCCGCTGGGGGCGGCGGACGAAAGAAACTGAGTGCCTTTAACAAATTCATGCAATCTGAAATGGCACGGCTGAGGGAGTCTGACCCCGACATGCCCCATCAAGAGAGGTGGGCAACCGTTCTGTCCTGGGTGTCTCACTTTAATGTCTCGGGTAGATTCAAACTCGCCACTGCCAACTGGAAAAAGGCAAAGGAGAATCCCAGAGCAGTTGCTGCCTGACCTTTCCCCTCCTTTTCTCCCTCCATCATTCCTTGCACTACCACCGTCGTCGAACATGCACGTTTTCACCTTGTACCATGCTAAGCAACCTGTGCATGCTATCTGTTGGCCTGATATTCTTATTAGTAAAGGTTTTGATTTCGATGTATTAAGCTTTGCTGTCTGTCTTACTTGTTGGGATTGGTCGTGATGGCTGGTTTGTTTGTTCAGGGTATTCACGTTCTAATCCGTGATCAAACGCCATTTATTTGAATTGTTGTCCTGTGTGTCGAGGCAATGGTTGATGAGGCAACGCTATCAAAGGTGGAAGCTACCCCTGAGTGCTTGACTGGTCTCCTTCCAGCCTGCTCAAGCAACCCACTGGCTATCGATATCGCATCTTCCCTGTCCTTTTCAGTCCGCTTGGCTTCATGAAGCACAGCCAAGAGGTCGACAGCTCGTCCTCATTTAAGCCCTCCTCGTCTCCATCTGCCTCCCCCTCCACACCCTCAACCCATCACACCCTCTCGGAGCATTCGGATCCAACTCAACACTCCCCGGATCCGGGCGGTGTCGACCCCATACCGATAATGCATACTCCCGATCCACCCGGCTTGCTAGTCCCTCCATCCCTCAATTCATTCTTGATCGAATCTCCTTCACCCCTCCACCCCATGTGCGACTCTCCATCCCAGGACGACCATGCGCTATCTAATCTACCCGGCCCGTCCGCTCCATTTGATGCCGCCTGTCCAGATGGCACCCCTGCCTCATTGACCGACAAAGGCAAAGCAAGGGAGCTCCCTCCCACGTTGCCTCCTCTGTCGCTCTCGCCTTCTGGCCTGGGCTACAATATCGACGAGTGGGCATCCACACCAGGTCCATCCTCATATCGGTCCACTTGTGCATCCCTCTGCACTGCCTCCTCGAGTCGCTCTCCCCCCAGCTCGATAGAGAGCACAGTCGTACAGGCAGACGACCCTCCTACGTTCACCAGGGTTCCTTCCAGAACGAGGTCCCTATCCAACCTGTCTGTCAATTCCAGCACCCCCTCCATGTCCAAAATCAGAATCAAACTCGCGGCGTCCTCCAAGGCCCCGGTCAACCTCGCGCGCAGGCTGCTTTCTAGAAACAAGGCAGATGCCACAGGGCCCACTGTGTCAGAACAAGCAAATGGCCTCGCCGACCCTATGGGAAACGACTTGATCCAGATGCAATCAGGAAATTGCCTCTTCCCGTGGCAAGCCAAGGACATTACGCGGACCCCATCACCTCGGCCTGGAGCCGAAGTGGGCGCTACGCCTGTTGCAGCGCCAGACGTGGACTCTGCCTGGTTTCCCGAAAATTGTCGTTCGGAGCCTGTGAGTCAAAGAGGAATGGGTCGTTCCTACTCATCCCCGTTCCCCAAGTCCGCGTTTGACATCGTTCCCCAAGTGGACGTTGAGGATAATTTCATGCCACTGCCGCTTCACGTCAGAGACTTGTTTGACGAGATGCTGCCAAGGGAACTTCAGCTTCGTGTGTTCTCTGCTTTGATCTCGCTTCATGAAGCGGACTACGAGCAGCTAAAGGGTAGCAGCAAGTGGTCGGTCCTAACGGCGAGCTCGTCGAAGAATCGCTGGGTTGGACGACACCGTGCAATGCGAGAACTTGTCAAGCTGAGCAGGGTGGGTGTTGTTGATCCCTGTCTTTTTAATCCAGTGAATCGACCATGAGATCAGGTGTCAAAATCATGGCGTACTTTGGTCTTTGATGGTCAGCTCTGGCAAGATGTTGATCTGCGGGCGTTTCCTGCCGCGTCTTCCAGCTTCCTTGCTTCTCTCGTCGAACTCTCAGGTCCATTCATAAAGAACCTTGATTTATCGGGACACGCGTGCCTGTCACCGACTACGCTGATCGACATGGCAGGAGGCCTCTGCGTCCGCTCCGCACCCAACGTGAACTTCACATACACGCAACTAACCGCGATCACTTTGCAAGGCTGTACCGCCATGACGACGCAGTCGCTTCATAATCTTCTCATTCGATCACCATTCCTCCGTATCCTGAACGTGAAGGGGCTACAGGCCGTTACGAACGCCATCTTTGACGTGCTTGCACTGTGCTCGCATCTTACGTCACTGAATATGAGCCGGTGCGCAAACATTGATGGCAATGGCGTTTGTGCGTACGGAGCTGCAGTGATGGCACGAGGCGCTCGCCTTGCGCTCAAGGAACTCAGATTGTGTGGGCTTGGCGGTGTCAGCGACGACACGCTGGCGACCTTGGGAAAAGCTGCGCCACATCTTGAGGTCCTTGACCTGAGCTACTGTCGTAGCCTGCATAACTCCGCCTTGGATGCATTCGTATCTTGCGACGAGGAAGAGAGAGATTCCGGAGAAACCATTTC